>DWGW01001071.1:0-12177 GCA_018247775.1 Udranomia orcinus
CGTCGTCCGTTTAAAAACGCTGATTAAAAAAAAATTAAAGACAAATTGGCGACTCGTTCAATTATTAAAATTTTAACATTGATTGTTTTAGTAGAGTGATAATAAAACATAGATTGGACAAATTTGAGTGTATTTCAGCAATTACACATATCTATCCTAACCTAACACTAAAACAATAAATATTGTAATTTTAATAATTGCACATTAATCAAAACATCGAGCGTTTTTGAACGGATGACGCCGCTTTTACTCATTAGTACACATATAATTATTAATTAAAATAAATAATTTAACTTAGATAGTGTCAAACCTATCAGATTATATGTACACTGATATTATAGATTCGATAGTGACTTCGTCTGTTATCTTTTCACGCTGAAACCGCTGAACCGATCTATATGAAATTTGGTGCAGAGTTTAGGACGCACAGAAAGACATAGGATAGTTTTTATCATAAATATCATGGGAGGAAACGTTTCTTTACTTTATAACGTGTTCAGAGTCGAGAGAAAATTAGTCAAATATAAATCTCACTCACTTACCTATTTATTGCAAACTTATAAATGGTTACGTAACTCCTATTCGGTATGTATCTGGAACTTGTTTACAATCCCGAGAATGAAATTTGATCAGCATTACTATACGCATCGTGCGTGTCTAATGTCTAATCAAAGCTAAACTGGGCATATAACTACATATTTGTATTATGCAATTCATGTTTTAATACCTGTCTTAAATCAATTATATATTCACTTCTAAACCTACTGTTCTACTGCGCCCGGATTATAGACGCAAATAGAGATTTTTGCCTACATTCAAAGGGATTTAGAGTTACGCTTAAAAGTCATGATTGATCTACGTTTCTGTTATTATCTTGAATATATAATTTTATGATCCATTTTATGATGTTAGTAATAATACTTATGATACTACTTATAATAGTAACACTTGGGCACTAATTTGATGATTAAAAATCTAAATTAATTTAATAATAAAAAAAAGTTTTTTTTTTTAACTTTGGAAAATGGAAAAAGGTTTTGTGTATGGAACAAATAGCGACTAGCGACAATAATTTAATATTAGTGGATTTAATTTTTAACATTAATCGATGCGCTTAGTAATTTCGACAACTTTTAAAACCTACTATACTGTATATAACCTATATAGTATAGTAGGTTTTAAAAGTTATATACTGTACTATATAGTTACTATACTCAAACTATAGTTTCCCAAAGTTTTCCCAAATTTGGTCAACAAAGGCAGTAAATTAAATCGACCTAGTAGTATCCTAGTTGTATATCCTTGTGTATATCACAAAAACCGCATTTACTCGTTGCAGTGGGCGGCTGCAATGATAATGACGTGTGACGGCTGTAATTCCATACTGTACAGACTTGGCCAACGCACCACGCTTTCAAATTGTCTATGGATAAGTCCTATAGCTTTTAATTGTATTTTTATTAACCGTAAATCATCCGAAACAAACAAATTCTTGATACTACGATTGACAATTTGGGATTAAGATTGATTGTAACTCATTTTAATATGTATCTTTTGCATGGATCATATGATAAGCTATTGAAAGTAGGTATTCGTGAAGGGCATTTGCGATTTATTATGAGTATATTATTTATTACTCGCAAACCATTTTCAATATAGTTTGACAACTTGGCTGGTTATCAATTCAAGGCTGAGGCAATCATTTTTGTCGATAAAAGCATTTATATTTTTAAATACGTATTAAAAATGCACACTTATAGAACCCAAAATATCTTTTTGTGTAGTTTGCCACTACCGCTCAACCATCTTGCTTTGTTTGCGTTCTTCGCTGAATTTAAATCTTAACATTAAGATTACGAAACGATCGCAGTCATGACAATAATAATACTCTTTACTGTAAATGATTCGAGATGTTGCCTATGTTACTCATTATATTTATTAGTTTTTTCTCATCGCGTATATAGCGATTACACGTAAGTAGATATTTCAAATTCATTTATTTTGTATAGGCCACTTACAAATTGTCATTTTTACATTTTTTTTTCCTTTTTTACAACCGGATCGGAACACGGACTCATCTGGGAAGATTCGGTAAGAAACTTAGTGGGCTTTTCAGTTAATCTTAGGGCTAGGCTATAGAGATAAAGATAAAAAAATCGATAAGTTCATGACTGCCGAGATAGAGGACGAACGTGTTTTATTTTCCTAAGCTTTAGGCTCAATTCTATCCGAGCGTTGTCTTTGCAGTTGCACTTATTAGCCAGTCACGTAAGCAAAGTTGTCGCTCGGAGCCACAACACTTCCACGCGTAAGTCCAACTACTCACATGCGAAACTGGTTATTATGACATTCAATGTGTGTACTGAAATGCAAAGGTTTAGTTCAAGGTTGTTATTTAATAGCCGAACCGAATTATCGTTTCGTAGCGGGTGAAATCTGTGCGGTTTCAATTGCCAATTGTAAGGCTAAGGGATATTTGATACGCAATCATTGTTTTAATGTACAATCTTCTTTCTTCATTTTCATAGATTGTAGTGGTTGTGTTACGTGTGTAAAGAACTTGAGGATATTAAATGTCTTTGGAAATTAAATACTTGAAGTGTCTTAAAGAATTCAATCGAAACAAGTAACATTGTTCATACATTTTCAATTTTATTGTAGTACGCGATTTAATAGTTGGATACCAACCAGTGTCTCTTCAGGCCTCGTCCACTAGCATAAACTCGTGCCAAACTCGTGCTCACTTAAAAAGCGTTGCAACTGGCATCAATAGATTGTAATTTTGTCGAGTTATCATATCGATAATTGTGACATAATTGTGTGTCATGTTATCACACCACAGTTATAAATGTAACTTTTATTTTCACTCACATTTTCGAGGACACGTAGAGAAAGATGATATTTACTATACATAAGTATATGTAATACTTACTTACTGAAAATTATGCTAACAAACCCATATTTACAAACAAAATAATATTTTAATAAAATTCATATTCTATAAACACCTATTCTATAAACCAGAAAAAAAAACAGAAAAGAAATATGCCAACTAAGAAAAAGAAAAATAGAGTATGCATACAAAAACATATACCAATACGTATTCATGGTTATTATAAATGGATATTATGGAGTTATTATAAAGTTAACATAATAAAAGAGATAGTGAATAAAACAAAAGTTTTTTTTCTCTTGTAAATATATAATATGTGTTCATGATTGAATTGTCGTATCACTTCCTGCAAGCGGCAGCGTGGCCACCGCAGCCAGTGAGCGGGCAAACCGGACCGTGGCCTCTAAATATTTCTACTTTCCGATTTGTCGCCCTTTGTATAAATTACGGACTTGCCCCACGAACAAAGAACAGCATTAAAAATAATACGACATATAAGTAAGTATAGTCGTAAGTTTAAAATTGAATAAGTTTGTTTTTACATAGCGCCAAATTTTAATTTTGAAGTAGACGTCTAGTTTTGAGTTATATTTTTTTAATTTAACTAACCGACTATTTAACTAACAATATTTTGACAATTAGAGGTCATGTAAACTAGTTTCTAGCTCTGAGTAGAACCTGGAGTTGTAAATAGAGTTCTTGACTCTAGCTAGAGTCATTAGCTTTAGTTTTATCTAGGTTTGTCTGCGTTAGTCGACGCTTTGGCATAACCGTAGCTGACGAATAATAATAAATGCAGATTTAGCTATGTTCTGGTTTAAACGGTTAAAACTAGTTTGAAGGGTGATCTAAAACGGCTATACTTATTCGAGGTCTTCGTCAAGGAAATCTTAAACCTACGGGGTGATAACATATCTTTATTCGACTTAGGATTAAATCCCGGTTCAATTTGGCATTGGCCATAGAGGTATATTGATAGCAATACGAGTAACTTATCAACAATACTATAAGTAACTTATGACTTAAGAAGGTCAAATAAAAAACCTATAATGGCCCACAACATTTCGGATTTAAAAACCAATTTAGTTTAGGATTTTTTGCAATGCAATGCAAAATAAGGCCATCCATTCACGATATCCGGAATTAAATTAGTTTAATTAGTTTAATTTAATTTACTTTCTTCGAAAGTGTAGCATTTTAGTAGATCGTTTTTTTAATCTAGACATTTTTAGTATCTTTTATATTATTTGGTAGGGCATTATACACTTTTATTCCGTATTTAATAAATAAAACAAAAACAATAGTTATGTTACTTTCATTGTTGAATTAGCATCGTAATAGTATAGATACAAGAATGCTACATGCGGGCATATTGTAGTAATCTACTTAGATAATTATGCCTTTGCTTGAAATATGGGTTCTAATTAAATTGTACTCCTAAGGGGACTGATATTACGTATAAGGGGAAACCGGGGGCGAGGGGACAATCTAAGTGGCAAATAGTAAAGACTTACAGATCGAAGAAACAAATAATGAACTGTGGCGCGCGGCTCGATGTTTACCCGCGCCATACGATGGGGGAAAATGGGGAATATTCGCCAAAACTTTTATAATATCAATTTATGATGAATCGAAGTCGAAAACTATTTTTACGCAATTTTTTCATTTTTTTAAATCTTAAGTTGAAAAATAAGGCTCATAAGTGTAAATGGATACCATTTGTTTTCAAACATTGTTAAAAATTAGGTGTAGCAAGTATGATGATGGTTTTTTTACGTCTGGGTTATAAGACTCGAACCCACTGAAACCTGAGGGTGTCCATCTCGCAAATGTTTTACGGAGCTGCGAGTACGTCTGAAATGCAATTGAAAGTATGTACGTAGTAAGACGATGTACTTCAGAAATATTCAGTTTTACAATTAGTATTTTTCATATTAGGGATGTTTAGGGTAAGAAAAACATTTTCTATTTTATTAAAGTAAATCTTAATTGTTAATGTTTAGATTATTAGATCATTTAGATTTTTACTACATAAATCGTATTATTTTATTATGGTAAAAAGAAAAAGAAAAGTCCCGTTGTCTACGTTATGTAAAGATCGTGTCTTAACGAGTGATATGTTAGCCTCCAGAACCTCTATTGTGATTCCAACTGCGTCCCAATATGACACGTAAGAAAGGCTTATGCTCGGTACATATCAATGAAAGCAATTCCACGTAAATGGATCGCTTCGTGAACTTTAATTTAGATATGTTTTTGTGATGAATGTTATATTCATAGGTAAATACCTATGAATGTATAAATATAACTTTTATAGATAGTAATACTTGTATGTATGTCCTAGTCTACGTATCAAATTATGTGTTAATAAAAAAAATAGAACATTTATTGACTTCAGATAAATGGTACACACAGGATTGGTTATATTGATTTCATTTTTGACTGTGTGATTTCTTCGTGAATCATTCACTAAAACATGTGGAAGAATTCATCTTTTTAGCTAGGAATAAATACTAAAAATCGATTGTAGATCTACTTCCAAATCAAACATACGTTTCTTGCAAATAAATTCCAAACTTACGGTACGGAATATTGTGTAAAGCTACGATAGTCTGTGCCTAGCATTAGGATAAAATTTACAGATAACAAAATATTCCCACGCCTTGCTAATAATAACTCTTTCCGCGAATGATATTTGAATGAAAAGGAAATTATTTTTATTCTAGCCCTTTACTCTGATTGTGTGGTATTTTTATGGTATGTTAGCTGTATTGTGAACGTGAAGATTTGAGTAGTCAGTATGAGTATCTAAAATATTAAGAAATTGCGATCAACTTGTTTATTCATGAATTAATTACCTATTTAAAGTTTACAGTGTTTTACGTTTCCAAACGCGTCGCTATTTATAAACGGCGTTGTTTATTCATTCAGATTATGTGGCATTGTAGTCTGCTAGGCAACATCCACAAACGTAATCCGTACTTAATAAGCCTGCAAATCGACCTCAATGATTTGCTCTCCCATTGACTCTGCATTCAATTTACTATGTTATTACTACGGCGTATTAACATTAAATAGCCGGTTTGCACGCCATCTCGCATAAATAAAAGCTGCCATTGTGCCACAACAGCACTCGACATGTCTCAATGTAACGACGAGAAACGTAAGCGAGCGTCCGCTCGTGTTTACAGACTTACGTTTCACGGCTTACATTCCTGTGTAAATAAATAATAAACGCCAGGAATGTTTGTCCACATTCATTATAATAACGGGAGGAACACGTACAAGGCGCACCAATTACACGAAATTGAATTATCTGCGACGGTAATTAGTTTTATCGCGCAACAATAATTCTTAATTTCCCGAAAGGAAAAAAAAAACTTTCACCGAACTCGGGCAGCGTGGAGCGGCAAAGCTCCGTACAATAAGCTCCCGCCCCGCGACATCGCTCCGACCGGCGCTCGCCAGTCTGCCGGCGACCTCCGTCCGGCGCGTACGTATCGCAGCTTCCCGCGAACTTCCCGCGAGTGTGTGACAGTGAGTGAGCATGCCCGTCCGCGCCGTGGCTCTCCTGGCCACCGCGGCCCTGGCCCTCGCGGCCAACCCGCCCGACCCCTGCTACGAGGACGGCCGCCCCCGCCGCTGCATCCCCGACTTCGCCAACGCCGCCTTCGGGACCCCCGTCCTGGCCTCCTCCACCTGCGGCCGTCGCGGTCCCGAGCGCCTCTGCGACCCTCCCGGAGACCAGGCCCCGGACAACGCTTGTAGAGTTTGCGACGCCGCCAGATCCGACCGCCGACATCCACCTTCCCACCTCACCGACCTGAACAATCCTCATGATGTCACCTGCTGGCGTTCAGCCGCTCTCGCTCCCGCCGCCTACGACTCACCTCCCGACAACGTCTCCCTTACCCTATCCCTTGGCAAAAAGTACGAGTTGACGTATGTGAGCTTGCAGTTCTGCCCGAAAGCGGCGCGCCCAGATTCCGTGGCGATATACAAGAGCGCCGATTATGGAGCTACGTGGCAGCCCTTCCAGTTTTACTCGAGCCAGTGCCGACGGGTTTATGGGCGGCCGAATAAGGCGACGGTGACCGCCGCGAACGAACAGGAAGCCAGGTGCTCGGACTCGCACAGGCTGGCCGGGGAGAACGCCGGTGGAGCGAGGCTCGCTTTCAGCACCTTGGAGGGTCGCCCGAGCGCCGCTAACTTTGACATATCGCCCGTGCTGCAGGACTGGGTGACGGCGACGGACGTCAAGGTGGTGTTCAACCGATTGCACATGGTGAACCCGGGTGACGAGGTTGATAATAAGAAGCAGGCGGCCGCGGGGTCCCAGCATTACGCCGTGTCGGATTTCGCGGTGGGCGGGCGGTGCAAGTGCAACGGGCACGCGTCGAGGTGCATCCCCGCGAAGGTGGAGGAAGGCTCAGAGAGCGGAGTGCAGCAGCTGGCCTGCGACTGTAAACACAACACTGCGGGTCGCGACTGCGAGAGATGCAAGCCCTTCCACTTCGACCGGCCCTGGGGACGCGCCACCGCGAGAGATGCCAACGAATGCAAAGGTAAGTCTACCGTCCCTTCAACAATGTAATAGGTCCCTATTCCTTGTACATAGAGTAAAATTTCCTTATAAATGTAGCAATGGGTATAAATAATTTTAATGACAATTTTATTAGCCTATTAAATAAATCAATACAGTAATACGAATTATCTTGAGGAAGACTTACTGCGACATTTGTCCATTCTAAGCGAACATAGTAAATAAGAATAAAATATACAGAACCAACGTCGTGATTTCTAGCACCAAACAAGTTGACAACAAAAAACAAGAGCAATTGTTTATTCGCGCATATTTCGATTCGAATTTTTTGCTACTTTCTGTACGTTTAGGTGATAACAATAATTACACTAAATCTGACCTTACAAAATGCTCTGCGATAACATCTTGAGGAATTTGAGTAAATATTTAAGTAGGCAACAAAACGTTACGGCCTGCTATTTAAATCTCTCGATACAGCGACGGATGCAATAACTATGTAATGATCGTGGTGGTCATAAAATACCTATTATAATAATGGACAGTTTGAAACACCGAGCTGGTCGGGATCAAGTTTTTGTGCGACTCACAGATTTAGCCGGTCACGGTTGATGCTTGAATTAATATTCGGGGGATTGATTGTCATATAATTTGATGGAGCTGGACGTCGGTCGCTATAATTACCGAGGGGAAGATAAATAAATCGTTACGATAATCACTATTTGATTGTAACGACTGTGTATAACGCACACATCTCATTATAAATGGTATTTGTCGTAGAAATCGGAATAGTAAAGTATTTGTATTGTTAACCGAAATACTTATACGATAAAAGTTATGCCAGAGAGTTTCATTAATCGTTTGGACACGAACATATTTTATACTATGAACAAAACTAGGCAGTTGAGTACAACTTATTTTCAGCATATAACATGTATAGATTGTAACTTGCTTCATGAAACCGGTTTTTGTTTAAAAAAACGAAAAATAATATTGTTTTAACTCTTAGATATTAATTAGAGAAAGAAGTTTCAAAATCTTAAGGTCACATTTTAATGACGTGAATCTGCATGCCTTGCTAGTTGATAATCTCCTCCTAGTCAAATGTTCATCTTATAATATTGATATCTATTTAAATCATAGGTGATGTGGCAGTAACACGGTGAATGAAGATACAATTGTATTATACTTCTCAATGCTCCACTATGCTATTAATTTAAACTTTTCAATTGGAAGAGTCAAAACTATTCTTGTTTTCGTGTTTGAAGTTTGAAGTTGGGTGTATGAATCGCAGCTAATATAATAAAACAAGAGGTACTTTTGAATTTCAAGTTGCAATCGAACCCGGAATTAACGACACCGATAGACATTGCAACACAGCGCAACTCTGAACGGTATTTTAACTAAACGAATGTTATTATTTCAGTCAATAAATCACAATTAGATAGTTACATCACTTGCATGAATAAAACAATGTCCTAATACAATTAATGTACGCTCGCTCGGCCCTAACTCAATTGTTTTCATGCGCACACGCATTGCAGCCAACATAGATCTCTTGCGCTCCGATACAATGCAGACTTATTAAATATAGACATGAACAAAGGAATCTGCATGTTTTATATCATATTGGAAATATTGAGAGTAAAATGTTTTTTTGTTGTTGTAATTAGCGATTATTGTTCTTGTAATGAGTTGGTTGGTTTTTGGATAAAGTATTCTTTTATTTATTGAACTCAGTATCTTCTTTAATTCACTATTTTATCGAACAAATGTTTTACTGATACAAAATACAGCACAGGAATATATCAAATAGAATACATAAATTAACTTTTAACATCACTAATTCTTCTTTACGTAAAGAAAATTGTATTCGTTTCGGATATAATTATTATATTTAATTTTACCAAATTATAAAATTTGGTAAAATTATTCAAAATAATTTTTAATAAATTAAAGTAATATTAATACAAATATGAATTAAAATGCTATTGCATATCAAGCTCCCTAGTATCTCTAGAATTTATTGAATAATTACTTATAAAACAACTTAATAACTTATTAGCTTTCTGTTACAAAACGCATTTGCAGCTTACTTAGGCAGTGCAAAACAAGAGCTTACTCTTGTTTCAACAACACTTATAGTGTACTCTTGCAAATAAATGATTTTATTATAAATTTATCTAACTGTACAATGCTCAGTACTCTCCAAATGTGTAAGCTCTACCTGAGCACGGGCTCGGCCATGTCGATGAGTCGTGATTGTCCGGAAGAAAGCTCGTCGTGTCATCGCGACGCAGATGCGATGCGGGTGGCTGCTCTTCTCTGTGAACTGGGATGCGAGAGCGATGCGGATTCAATGTAAATACGTATTATTTGTAACTAGCCGACCCGGCGCACGTCGTACCGTCGAAGAGTCAATTTACCGCCGCAAGCACTACGTCTCTGTTTTTAATTTGTAATATCTTCAAAAATATGTATTTTAATTACATGCTTGAATCACTCTATCAATTCAACAAAACCGCGTCAAAATTTGGCAGTTTTAAAGATATAAGCAAGGGACAGACAGCGGGAAGCGAGTTTGTTTTATGCAATGTATTTGTAATAATGCCGACGGACAAAAATCCAACACCCGACATTGCACACTTATTACACACGTAAATTTTTAAAACAAATATTGTTATTGCACAAACAGTAACAATAGAAGTCTTTGGTTCGTGAGTATATAAAACGTCTATTACATTAGTGTAAATATGAAAATGTATCACATCATGTAAGCAGTTATTTTTGCAAAATTAAACAAATGTAATGTCGGTAAGAAATAAATAAAGATTTAATACAAATATATTTAAGTTTGTAATATGAAACTGCTATTTAAAAATAAGATGCTGCAATTTAATAAATTAATGAAATAAAAAGTATAGTACTTTTAAAAACAACAGTTTTTTCCAATTTTGGTAATGGTATTAAAGTTAATCCGAAATTTGATAGACTTTGGAAATAATAAAAGCTAATTCATAAAAAAAATAACAAGCCTTTTTGCGAAAATCACAAAGTAATCAAAAACATATCAGTGTCTCTTAGGAGATTGAATAATTCTCTACAGAAACCTTTTAGGAGCCTTCGCACGCAAATTGTTATCACATTTAGATGACAAAAAATATTCTTAAAAATATTGCAAATACAAATCGTTTATCAAAAACAGATTCTGAGAGGTATGAGATGCGAAAGTCATGAATTGATTTTTTGCTTTGTACCTTTTGAGGCTTAGCAAAATTTATTAGGAATTTAAATTTATTTCAATTGCTATTATTCACTATCCACAGAAGAAATTTGTCAGTCATTTTACCTTAGTTAGTCTACCTAAGAAGGAACTTGGATCCTACCTTAGGTTTATTACAGATATCCATGGGCGGCAGAGACCTCTTACCATGCATAAGTGCATGCTAGCTTACTATCTCACAATTATATAAACAAAAAACATCTGTACAGTGGGCGTGACTCTACAGTCTATCCAGCAGGCTGTCCAGTCAACCCACACGACATCAAACCTTCCAAATAGGCACCACAGAATGACCTCAGCTCAAACATCAAAGCCGGTGCATCGTAAACCCAAATTGCATGTCCTTAAATGACTATCAGTTTTATATTGCATATAAAAATGTTACCAACTTTTAAAATCGTTAAATCTGACCGTTCTTTTGCTACTTCCTTTTGTGCAAAAGTTAGTAGCAAATTTTATAGGTAGCTAATACCTAATTATGTTCATTTTTATGTATGTATGTGAGCATTATGTTTATTGTATATAGGTGTACTTCTTGTATATAAATTATTATTTTACTGAAATAAAATTTAATTACTAAATAATAGGATTAAAATAATGGAAATACGATCAAAATTGTAAGGCACTCATGAGAATACTTTTCTTTACGAGGATTCGTTTTTAAATATTTATTATTTAAACTTAAAATTACGGTTAAAAGCACACTTTGTTTTTTATATATAACTGCATACTAATAATATTTGACTTCGCATATTAAACATGTTAGAAATTTTTGTCCAGAAAAAACTTTACGAGCGTTTTAAGTAAACATTTGAAGGCAGATAAAATACTAAGTCACGAAAGAATCCTTAGATACCCTTAATGTTGAACGTACACTCTCGGTTAGATATATTACTCTATTTTATTTCTAAAATTACTAAAATCATTATTTTTTTCACACAAGGTGTGTTTTAATTGTTTCAAGTTTATCCGTATCTTATCTATGACTTAAACTTTGGTTACTATATATTTAGAAGACGTTATACAAGTAACATGTTTTTATTTACACAAATGAAATTCACAATTAAAATGACCGCTGTATGCAGAAAGGCAACAAGTCTGACAAGTATATATTTTTACTTCGAGAGAAGATCCTGTCAAGAACCATAGATAATATAAAAAAAATATAAAGCCACGTCTCTGTCATACCTGTACGTTCGTATACGTTCTTTAATATTAAATGGACGCTGTTAAGCAGAAAAGATCCAACAGCATTTTTTACTTTTGAGTAGATGCAAGACTTTTTACGGTCAAAGTAAAAAAATCTTAATTACATCACAAAAATCGTAATAACACACAATATGTGGATTTTTAGATCAATATATAGTGCATTTTTATGGGAAGAATTTCTGTAATTCTTGAAATCTACGTGTAACTCGATTTCACATCATATGTTGACTGGATCTTTTCTGCTTAACAGGG
>DWGW01001072.1:0-12170 GCA_018247775.1 Udranomia orcinus
ATGACGCACTTTGCCGACCCTTTTTCACCCTCCCACTCCCCTATCGTAATATGTGGATGACCACTTAAACAACTTCTCTTAACACAATGCACGGACGTTTAAAAAAAACATCTTTAATTTCCCTTTTATCGAATAATAAATAGCGTCTTATGTACTTAACTCTAAACGGTTTGTCGCCTGTAGGCTATTAAGCAAGATGTGTTACTAGTTACCGGAATTTATCCCCTGGCACTTGTGGACTCCGAGCCCTTAGTACTTATTTTAATTAAAACCCGAACGTGACTAAACGGGGTCGTTATTAACTAAACCCGTTAAAAGTTTTGTATTTTATTATGCGGACGCGAAGCCAATGGACGGGTTACGTTAGTACCCTGTTTAATTTCGAGCTTGTTAGTAATTAGCAATGATGGTTTAGGGTTTATTGTGGTGTATTAAATTCTGGAAACCTAGGTTCCATTCCAGCTGCAATGGTTCAAAAATCGCGAATTGTAGAATTGCTATTTAACACACTTTATATATATAACAATGCGTTTAATTAAATTTAAGGATCAAAGCTCAGCTCAAATCAAAGATCAGCTGGAATGGTTTGAAAAGTCACGAATTTTTGAATTGCTATTTAACACACTTTATAAATATAATATTGCTATTTACTTTAAGGATCCAAGAAGACATTAATGTAATCTTCGTATTTTATATAAAAAATGTGAGGTAGCAAGAGAGCATTCATGATGCAGTCCATTTGATGGTAAGTAGGTAGGTACTCACTGTCACCCGGACATCTATAATCAACCCAAGATAGGATCGAAGTTCGTTCACAGATGGATTGCTACCTCTGAAAACTAAGTTGGAACGGTTAAGTGTGTCTCCCTGACCACACCCTTCAAACCGGAACACAGCAGCAAGAACACAGCTGTTAAAATGCAGAATAGATTTTTCTTCTTCTTAATTTCTATTCTTTTTTATCTCTTCTTTCTTGTAAATATGTATAATTTAATGTGTGTCATATACCGATCTTCTTTGTATGTTCTATAAAACTACACGCGAAAACTTGTAATTTTGAAAATTACTCACAACTATGTATAATTTTTTAATTGTAAGTTTTCCAAAAAAATATAAATAAATAAAAATAAACAGATATACCATCTTCGAACACAATATATTTTAGTGGCTTGAAGGACCAAAATTTCACTAATAAATCCGTACCATGCGTGAATAAGTTGATAAGTCGACTTGCATAAAAAAAAATAGGATGAATTATGCACCTTATAGGTTTTTAGTAACAGTAATTTTTAATGCCTAATGTACAATTTTTTTATGCAAGTCGACTTATCAACGTATTCACGCCTGGTACGGATATATTATACGTTTTATACTCTGTATCTACTCTGGTCGACATACAGGTGTGTTGCAATAATTAGACATATTAGGTCTAAGTCCGCTATTATTATGGGATAATTTATTGAAGGCTCACAAGCGTAATGTGATACTAATGGTACTGACGCTCTGTCCATATACTATGCAAACAAATATATAGACCAATTATGAACCATTGCAATTATCTCTTTCTCTCTCGTTGTCCATTGTTGTTTTCTTAATTATTAGGTCGTGACCACCTCAATGAACTTGTCTCTCTCTTTTTGTCCCTCTGTGTGATGTCACGCCATCTGCTTCTTGCCTTCTGTCATGCCGTTTCGTGTTTTATAATGAGTTTGACGAGGTGAGGTCTAGATCTTTTCGAGATATTAATGGAACATTTTGCAATAAAAAAATTCCATTGACCTTTCGACCTAATTTATTTCTCAATCGATGTTCTTTTAAGGCCTTATGAGAACTAAGTTGGAACACTTCAATTAGGTCTCCCGTACCATGCCCTCCAAAACCAGAATACAACCAGAACAATACATTAAAACGCAGAAATAAGTTTGATGGTAGTGCCTCCAGAACCGTACCGTAAAAGGGTCAACCTTCGAAACGTACCACTGTTTGCAATACGTTTAAAATTGAAAAATCCTTCAGAGACAGTTAAAAATTGATAGGCACTTTCAACTCGCGACTTGCGAAGCCTCACGCTACTGCAATATCCGGGAAACACGCTCGGAAATGAAAAGTAAATCCTGAACAGGCGTATTTTATAACGAATTTCATAGTGCCAATGATGAACTTTCGATTCATTGTACATCCTATGAATGCCAGTCAATATGTTTGAGTGAAAAATAAGCCTATACCTACTATCAAGGCCGGTCAATATCTAAATTTTTAAGTGAAAAATAAGCTTATACCTTCTATCAAAGCCAGTCAATATTTTTATGTTAAAATAAGCCTAAACTTTTATTTTTATTGGTACTACGTATATGTATACGTGGTTCAGTTTAAATGAGAAATACATCGGTATTGTACAAAATAAGTGTATCTTGTATACTCACTTTTATAGGAAAAAGTTCAAGAGTAAAAAAGAAACAAGAAAATAAGATAGATATAAAAAGGAGAGTAATACTTATTGTAGTGAAATTAGCAAGCTACAAATTTGGTTTTTATTATTGTGACTTAGTAAATGATTGGATCAACATTCTGAACAAGAAAATAAGAAAGAGATAAAAAAGAGAGTAATACTTATTGGAGTGAAATTATCGAGCTACAGATTTGGTTATTATTATTGTAACTTAGTAAATGATTCAATCAACATTCTAACAAGAAAATGAGATAGAGATAAAGAAGAGAGTAATATTTATTGGCGAGATATTCGCAAGCAACAAATATCGTTTATTATTATGGTTTAGCAAATCTATCTACAGGATTTTATAAATTCCGAGCCCAACTTTTGATGTTAAAAGGAAATATAATTGCAACCCAGGATGCAACCCGAGGTTCCTTTGTGCCGATGCAAATTGTTACAACCTGATTTCTTAATCAGGCATTGTTTTCAGAGGAAGTAGGAACCGCAGGCAATGCTTTTAATTGTATTTGCGTTAGTCTTTTGTATTTTCTTTGTGCAACGTTATGATTATTATATTTAGAGATACAACTCGTCCGGGGGTGCAACCTTTTTCAATTTTTTTTGCATGTCCTAAAATTATGTTTATATATTATTTTTATAACATTAATATGTAATTTTGAGATACAATACATTAGGTTTATCTACAATGACAACACGAAACATATGTACATATGATATTTCTGAAAGGGATCGCCGTCTGTACATCAAAGACATCTAATAGAAAACCATGTTTACGGGTCTTTATCAAAGAATAGAACATTGTCTCTTTGTTGGTTTGTCTGCATTGAATTACATCTATGCACGCTAATCTTAGCAATTGCTGTTTTGAATACGGTTCACAGATGTATTGTAGTAAGATTCAGTTAGTTCTCTGTTCGATAAAAATGTTAATAAGTAATTGTTTTGATTCAGGCGGTATGAAGTGCGTCGGGCCAGTTGGTGTTGTTATTCTGTATAAGATATAGTTAAACATTAAAAAACATGCACAAGTCTCAACTCCGATTAACACATTTGTAATATATTTATTGATATTGAACGTTTACTCTAAGTCAAAGTGAGCGCTAACAGGATAAAGCTCAAGTTGGTAAGTGACATTAAAATATTGGCATCAACAAATGCGATTCGTTGTGCAACCAGACTTCGTTGCCAAGTTAGTCTATTAGCATCGAGCTTGACTCGGCGAACACAACTTGTTGCGAGAAAACTTGTTTCAAGACCCCAGGTCTCAGAGCTTAGCAAAAACTTGAGTTAATTTTGAAAATAGAAACATAGTAGCTGTTCGAAATTTTTTAGCGAGTAATTCGCAAATATGTGGGTTTCTCGACGTTTTTTAAATTTAGCTATCCACGATTCCATCGCTTTATAGATTAATGATACAGTATTGATATTGTCACAAATTATAGAGATAGAATAACTGTTTCAATTAAAAAGAAAATAAACAGAAGAAATTTTTAAGAATATTTAAGTAATGTTTCTGGCAAGTAAACAAACTTCCTGCTTTGTGTTATCAAACTACGAAATCATAGAAATAAAAAGTACATTTATAGTAGAAATGTTGGCAGGAAAGCGGTGGCATACGCTCAAGACACATACCATGACCTCTTGGACATTATGCGATCGTATTAGTTATCCCTGGCGGGTAATATTACAGAGAGTAATAAACACTTCTACTCAATAACATGCTCATATGCGATCGCATCAGTTTAGCAACAGTATTAAAAAAATGCAGAGAAAAAAATGGCAAAGAACGCATCAAAAAGTAACATTTATAAATAAAAGTTTTAACAAAAAAAAGAACCGTCTTCAAATATGCGAAGAAGTGCACTGAAAAGTAAAATATAATTGCATTTGCATTTATTATGTTTGGAGTCGGTGCCAGCCAAAAATTGTCAAAATCTGGGCGCATAACCTTTAAGTCAAAAAAAATTCCAAATCTGTTCATAAATGACGAAGTTATGGAGTTATACATAAAAAAATACGCGAATTGATAACCTCCTCCTTTTTTGAAGTCGGTTAATAATTATCAAAAGTATGTCTTCTTGCGCAACTGTTAAGTATTCAAATATGACTTAAGTCTGACAGACAATTGTAGGAGGACACTATTTACGTCGGTCTCAGTTCATAAAATTTTAACAAAAAAAAGAACCGACTTCAAATATGCGAAACAATGCGTACTAAAAAGTAAAAAATAATTGCATTCGCATTTATTGTTATTGAGTCGGTCAGAAACGACGAAGTTATGGAGTAACATAGATAAAAAAAAACATACGTGTTGAATTGATAACCTCCTCCTTTTTTGAAGTCGGTTAAAAACATTTGTTATCTGTGCTACTATCTATTTATTCTAATTTCGACGTTCGAAACAATATCGTTGTCGATAACGCTCGTGCTCGTACTATTTGAACTTATCCAAGAATTCGCTACTTTATGTAATAAAATTGAACTCTCCTTATCGAAACCCAGACACTCCATCCTCCTTGCACTAGTTCGCTTTTGAAACAAGATTTGAAGATAACTGGGGGGAAAGTCGTGGAATTCAATTACATTAATTAGATTTGTTTGCTTACAAATAATTTGTATTGATTTGATATAACAATCTAGCAACCGTATTTCATCTTCAATTTCTTTAATAGAAAGTAGCCTTGGTAAATAGTATTAATTCTTCACTTAATTAAATTAAGTTGCGTAAATTTTAATTTACTTTAAGTTTCTTGAAATCAACGTGTATATTGAAGGTCTTATTCTGTTCTATATACGTTTTTTTAGATTCCCAAGTATCTAGTATACTTTTACTGGGAATATTATGGGATAAATTTTAGCGTTTGTATTATAAGATTTATCTGTTGGTGAGGTAAGTTTGATGATATTGGATTCGTTTCTTTACAAGACTTAATCTTAAAAAGTAAGGATACAATACAGTATGACTGCCTAGATTGAAACCTAATTAGGAATATGCTAAAGCATTCAATCGCTTCTAGCCAATTGACTCCTAAAATAAGCCAAGGAAGTGTTAACAAGTAGGTCGCGATCCAACCCGGGCGTTCCGAACTTGAGCCCTATCATTAATCCGTCCGTCTTAACGATTGTTTTCGAGATTTAAACGCCATCTGCGGCCTGGAACGGGCCATTTCATAGGACTTTGGAACTAAAGGGATTCGGAACAGAAACCATTTTCCGATTGGTCAGCCGGAACATTAGTTTCTTCTGCGACCGAAAAGTTTACCTGTAATCCGTAATGTCCCTTTGTCTTTACCTTGGACTAGCGTTCCCCTGCGAAGTTCCTTGCGAAGATTTAATTTAATGAACGATGTGGTACGAACGAACAGCGGGTGGAAGGAAATTCAATCGAAAATAAAGAGTTGGAGGCCTGACACACTGCTTAGATAGATCCAATAACTGGCGGACGTTAAAATAAAAAACGTAATGAATATTAAGAAAATAGTTATGTAGAATATTTTATCACAGACTTTCGTTTAAACAAAAGACTTATAGTTAGGATGTCTGAATTAGCGTCTCTGTTCGTAAATACGAATTTTATCTATTGCACAACCAACGTGTCTACCTAACGTGTCTTCGTGTGTCCTAAACCTGGTTAAATCTTGCATAATCTACAATACATCTGTAATAGCTGTTGTACCACGTACTAACTTTTACTGGCGGCTTCTGTACACTTCTTGTGATCACAGAAGACGGAAGGTCGGGTCGCGATATCCCGGAGGACCATGTAAGAAGATCTTTTTTCTGTATGAAATTGGTAACCCTATTTGTACTCTTCATGATATGTATCCTTTTGTGATTACCTTTTGAGTTACTTTTTGAGATGTCACTCAAACCCTTACTCCTTAGTTAAGGATCACAGCGTAACAAACAAAACATTGGCCTTCATAATGTCAGTTGGGATAGTCGGAAGTTAACACAAGAAGACGGAGGCCTTCATAATGTCAGGATAGTCCGCTCTCTACTGTGTGTCTTGTTTTTTTTCTTGTTCTTTATCTCCTTGCACTAAGGGTTGTCTGGAATAAATCTCTGATTCGTATGGTTGCATTAGTTTCTTACCCAAATGGTCAGATTAATGTTTTTCTTTCCTTCTGGTGTGCAATAAAGTATCAACACAAGAACACCGAAGAAGGAATGTCTTAAATAATTCACATAAACGTTAGCTGGTCGAAATGTTTATCTGTGGTCTGTGCCAGTCATCCCGTTTGAGCCATTACGTTAACAAATTGCAGATTAAGCGCAATCCGAGGTTCCGTGCGCCCATTAACGGACCGAGCCTATTTATTAACTAACTTCGTGATCACGGATTCGTCTGGATGCATGGCTTCAAAGCTTTGGCCACAGATCTCTCGTGCAACTCGAGACGCCTGGAAAACTCCACAGCCTAGTTCATGCAGCCCCACTCAGAGATGGTAAATGTAATTTTAAGCCTTAGTCATGTTGTATATCAATAATAATGTGTATGATCAATAATGGCTCATCCAATTACCTATACTTTAAAACTTTTGCTCGAATAATACTTTGAATGAATCTAAAAATACCAGGGAATAATATACCTACTTTGTATTAATACCGAGAAGCATCTTAATCGATATTAATCTTTCATTAAATTTGTTAACTTAATTAAATTATTATTATAATTAATTCATTTATCCTTCTTTCACTCTCTCACTACCATTTAGATTCTTATCTGTACTGCGTGATAGTACAATGTTAATATTAGTTAGTTAGTTAATGTTAATTTGTGTGTTGAGCTTTGCACAAGAATGATGAATATTGAATAAAATACCATTGTAATCGTCCAACCATTTAGCACGTTTGGGCACACATAACACACGTTTATACAAAAACCCACGCACAATACAATTTTCGCAGCAGTTTGGCTTTCATAGCTGGATATTAAAAACCGATTACATTTGCGCATAAGACGAGGTTATCTAGTTAATAAACAATTCAGGCACCTCAGGTCCAAACGCTTACGCACTTGGGGTGTTACGTATGCCACAAATTACATATTAATAGCTATCCGCATGATTAGTTTCAGTATTGTAGATCGTTACGGAAAAGATTTATGTTAGCCACATCTAATACCTTTGAACGGGCGATTCTCGTGTATATGTTACAGTTAAACCCCATTTTTAGTTAGCGTTTTCACTAGTTAGAGGTTTGTTCTAACCTAACCTAACTAGTTCTAACTATGGAAAATGCGTTCTAACTAAATGCGGGTTTTAACTATGGCATATAAATATATATACATATATAAAATATGAACCTCAGAAACGGCTCCAACGATTTTCATGAAATGTTCAATGTTCATGAACTGTGCGGAGAGTTTCGGGAGCGATGAATCGATAACTAGGCTTCTTTTTCGAAAACGTCGGTTTATCCATGTTCCCAGGCAATGAGAAACTAACACCTTTTAGCGATTAGGAATACTATTATTTTTTTAAATTAGTAGCAACTAATAGATTTACCGACGCAGCAACACTTCAATAGAAACCTACTTCAATAAATGGCGTTGTTAAGTAACACTAAGTCAATGGGTGTTTGGTTTGCGGTTTGAGGTTTGACAAACATTTAGATAGTAAAATATTCCGAACAAACTTGGTCTACGAGATATTATTTAATATTATAAGTGCGAAAATAACCAAAGCTTGGTCAACCAGGTACTACTTAATATTAAAAGTGCGAATGTAACTCTGTCTGCTTGTTATATTTTCATACTCGAACCGCTAAACCAATTTAGATACAACTTAGACCCGGAAAGAGCATAAGGTAATTTTTATCAACTCTCGAGGGGGATGACGTGTATGGAAAAACGCTCAAGATTCTGTCCTCTACTTTAAAACGCGAGCAGTTCCGCAGGCAACAATATATTTCTGACTAAGTTCGTACTACGTTGTGAATAAGCACAAGAAGGGTAACCAGCTGCATCAAGCCGTACAATAGTATATTTACTATAATATTACGTGTATTATATATGTAAAAATATGTAGCGTACGTACGTTATAAATTAAGATTTTTTTTTTAATTAAAAAATTTCAGTGCGTTTGACCTCGATCTTGCCTGATGGAAAGCAACGAACAACTCAAATAATGCCTGTCCACTCTTGCCTTGAAAATCCCTATATTGTACGAATCGGGAAACAGCGATGCGGGGAGGGAATTCCATTCTTTACTTTTCTTTTCCATCAGACTTTAGGTTGTCCACTGGATATAGGCCAACATCCAGCGGTTTCTTGCAGCTTTTTTAGGTCGTCAGTCCACCTGATCGGGAGTGTGGTCTGACGACCTAAAAGGCTGCCGAGACGTGGTCTCTACACCAGAAACTATATGTTAGTATACAATTTTATACTGAAAAAATCTGATGCGATTGTATCGCGTGCAGTAAGACCATAGCTCAATCCGCTTCAGTAAGCAGCTCATTGTTGGAAACAAATTCAATTTCCCATAGTCCTTCGTTTTGCGACCATTGTACAGTTGGAGCAATCGAATATTATCGTAATGGAGGAATAGAACCTTTTTATGGAAGTAATCTTTTTTAGCGCGAAACGTAAAAAAGATTTATATTTTTAACGTTTAATACGTAATTTCACGCTAAAACTTCTTTAGCGAAGAAAATATAGCACTTGTTGATTTAAAGTACGTAAATACAAAACTGATGTAATTGTAAAACTAATCATATATCGTAAGTAAGTAAGTAAATAATATTCTCATTATTGAATTTCACAAAACACACATAACATTTAGTTTAGTACCGCTCATTGAGAGTTATTTTAATTGAGGCAGTGCTTTCATTCATTCATTAGTTCATTCACTACTTCCTCCGCCATCATTCATTCCTTGGAAGCTCAAGTTTTTGTTGGAGTCAGTATGTGCAATGTCTTCTGAGAGCTCACCTGATTTGGTAAGGAATTTTAACAACGGAAATGACGTTGTAAACAAAAAGGGAGAAATCTCGCTCCATTAGGGTGGCCATTATTCAGAGATATAGTCCTATTGAATTTTTTACCTCGCATGGTTCGCTTTGACCTGAAGATGTTACAAGCTATTTCATCCCATAATTGTCCTGGAAAACTCTTTAACACTAAATTTTTGTGTTCTTGATTATTTATATGTTCATAAGTGCAAAATTATACTATAATGTATTCGATTTTTAATGCATTTTCAAGCTGTGCTCGGAGTCTACTAAGACCTGAGAATATGACGGTGTTGAAAGCTGATACTATGACTTATATATATGATATAAATGAATATGTATGACATTTGTTTTTTACCGTTAAATCATACCAAGAAACAACAACAGCAAACCGTACCATAAACACAATGTTAATTTATTTGCAATGGATCTTTGGACGCTCGTTAGTGCGAAAAGATCCACTTTGTATAAAATTATTCATCGTGGATCAAAGTGGACAAAGTGTAAAAAGATCCATCATGGATCTTTCAATGGATTTTAGTGGACATCGCCCTTATCTTTTGGACAGATGAAGTTTATTTCATGAATGGGGGATAAAAGGACGTGGCAGCGTCCAATTTCTTTACAGAATATGTCCCAGTTAATTCACCTGATTCGTGGTCTCTCTACGGGGCAGGGGTTCGAAACAGTTAATTACATTAGCGAGATACGCGAGACGCTGCGCACGCGCCGCCACACGTGTGTGGCATCTGCGCTTTGTAAACAGTTGGCCAGGGGTTGAGAACATTTGGCCGTTCTTGTTTCTTTGTTTTGTTGCATGGTGCGCGTTCAAAGAAACCGGTTTTGGTACGGAAGTGGGAATAATGGTACGTTTAAATGCTTTGCTATTTGATTCCTTCAAGGAAAGTAGGGTTATGAACGGACTCAATTTAAAGGACTTGTTACCATTGTCTGCATTGGGTAATATTTTACGCTTGTATTATATTATTTTTTCAAGTACTATACATACAATAGATGACCGAATTGTAAGTCATAGGGATTGAGGAAATGTGTTAAACCAATTTTGGGTTTGTTTTTAATCGGCTCGGGATTTTAAAATAATCTTTTTTTTTAATGCCACCAAACCACACCTTCAAGTAAATATAAAAGTAAAAAAATGCGCTCTTGAAAATCTCTCTCTATCTTAAAATAATTCACATTAAGACAAAAAACATAAGTAAGTCATCCATTTGGGGGAAATAATTATAAGTGACTAACAATATTTGTTAATACAGTATGCACCAATAGTTCATAACCCCTGCTAGTCAATGACGTAAACTTAGACCATAATAGAGATCCTGATCAATTCCACACGCTAATCTCACTGAACAAAATCTCAATCTAATATTGAAATATGTACCACATTATTATTGAGCGCACATGGTCCCGTGGCAAGTGATTGTGTATGATCTGCAAAGTTAAGCATTGTCGATGGCGGTCGTAAATGGAAATTGAAAGAAATATCTTAAAAGAAGCGATAGTCCAACAGTCGAGCAGGGTGTTGGACCTAGCGAGGGCTCCTCACAGACTTTTTGCAATCGTTTTAATTATAGTAAAACTGTTCGTACTATACTTATATAATAAGTGTCGATGCTGCTGTGTTCTGTAGGATGTGGCAAAGGAGTCTCCCGCATCTAATCCTCCCCTTATCTATCCTTATCCGAGGCGTTCCAACATAGTCCTTAGGGGTAGCGAAGCACTTGTAATCGACCCAAGCAGAGCCGGATTAACCCTGTATGAGTCTGTAGGCAATACAATTTTCTGGCCCCTTTTTTTTACCTATACTCTGACTGACAAAATCATGCCATTTTTTCACGGGCTCATCGGACATTTCGATCCATAAAACTTTTTTTTAACGGACTGCAGTGGACCCATGTCTATCCTGGGCCCCTAGGCAGTTGCCTACTCTGCCTTAAGGTTAATCCGGCTCTGACCCCAGAAAGAACGAAGACAGGATTGTCTTGAATTGACATGTCTAAGGGCTATTGACGCCTAAAGCCGGTACAACAACTTACCATGCTCGTTTGTAACTTCATTGTGATAAAAAATGAATTTCTCAATAACTCTAAAGCATTGCGAATGCATCCAGTGCATTCGCTATTCACACAACAGACTGGGCAGTAATAGATACTTGGATAATGCTAGGGTTTTATTAAAGTGGCCTTGTTCACGCTCAAGTATAATTAACTCTTTGTTACCGCCCGGCCGCGGCCGACTTAGCTTACTGCAATGCATAGCACAGACACACGTATTATATTATAGCATATATAGTACGTGTTCTCCATAAAATACTTATATTCATGTAAAAAATGAGATATAGCGTTTTAGCGTATTCTACTACAATACTATTAGATTAGATTATAGCCTTAAAAGGTTCGGCATCTCTGACTTCAATTGTGTGTATTGTTGAAGATATATTATATTAGAAAAATTTATTTACAATGACTCCGAATTACTTCGACTCCGGAGGTACCACCCCGCCACACCTACTTCTGTCTTATAACAGTAGTGTTCTTGTCGCGTGTGGTGGTGCTTTGTAGTAGATATTATAGATATAGTGTATAATTTAATGTGTGTCACATACCGGTCTTCGTTGTGTATGTATATTTTATAAAACTACACGCGAAATCTTGTATCGGGCCCTCGAAATTTATTCTGTAAGTTTTAGCTGTAAGTTTTCCAAAGAAAAATATATAGAATTTCAAATTTTAATTCATATATG
>DWGW01001073.1:0-12169 GCA_018247775.1 Udranomia orcinus
TTTTATGTATTATTAATAACATATGTATAGTGTACTTTCCGTTGGTAATCCTTAATAAATAAATAAATATTAAATTATATAGATGGTAATATGTATTTCTGCATTCTAGTTTAAATGGGGCTATTTTATACCGAGGTTTATTCATGAAAAGCAGCACATTTGCTATTAACTTCCGCGTAGGTTGTCTATTCTCATACAATGTCAACATAACTATTATATTAGTATCAGGTATCTATATCTAAAACTATTTTTTAACTTAACTAAAAACTAAATTTGCCACTGTTTTCTGAATATTTAAAAGCACAATCTTCAACAAATTAACTAACTAAATTAAATAACTTAACTGAAAACTAAATTTGCCACTGTTTTCTGAATATTTAAAAGCACAATTTTCACATTTTTTAAAACCATACCATTCCTTACTATGATCCACTACTAGTATCGGTACTACTAATAGTAGCTCGATAGTAATGCTCCAGAAGAGCCTACAAGAAGTGATAAGAAAATCATATTCACGTATTAAAGTAGCAATAATTTTATTTTATAGCAATAATTTCCCCCGTAGTTTCATATTGTGTCGGTTCTACTGACCTATTTTAGTATAAACTGCACACATCAAATGCTAAATTTAGTTTGACCCATATCGCCGGACGATCTGATACGACCCCTATTTTATGAAGACCTGTGAAGGGATAATCGTCCTTAAATTGATGTTCTTGCACATATCTGACCACAGCGTAATAAAATACTTCAAATAAATGGGACGCGAAGGACAAAGGGCCATAAAAAGGCGGAATTCAGACGCCTATTATTAAATTTCGTGCTTGGCTTATCTTAACCGACGTAAGCCTTGAGTCTGATAGTTATATACATATATAGTGATATAAATATATAAGACTACTAAAACTAAATATTAAATTTTCGCCTAACTAACCTACAGTATATTTTTAGTATCTTTGATGCTTACTATATTATAGTAGATACATTAATGCTGAAAAGCAAGACTAATAAAAGACAAGCTGTAGGCATCAGAGATAAAGTACAGTGGCGAAATTTTATGGTTACATTTAGAGTTTTGAAAGAATATTACACTACAGCATTTGCATCTCATTTACGTACTAATTAGTAAATGCGATCAGGATAAAAAAATGGTATCCTAGTCGTATAAACAAATATAACTCTCACCATAAATTATTTTGTTCAAAAAATACACTTTTCGAGTTAACTACCTCACACTATTAGGACATTGTCGTAAAAATATTGTGTTATAGGTACAAAATGTTATTACATCGCGGACGTTCGCCTGTCGCTCAATCGTTACCAATACGACAGTAGCATCAAGAGAAAGGGATTAATGTGTCACAGGTGCTTAAGATGCCTCGCGTGGTTCCAGTGACGGTAATTGTCTTGTGTTTATACACGCAAATTAATGTTCCCCGTAATACATGAAGACATTAGCTTTAAAATTCATTACGGGTAATTCAAGTTTCAGATACATCTGTTTCGTATCTCTCATACTCGCTAAAGTTGTTTGAAACTATTTGCAGATTACAGAATTATGTGTGTATTCTAAGCCATGGAAGAAAATAAATCGTTAGTATTTGTGTGTTGCTAATCACGAAAAATACTATTGTTTTGGAAGTTATTTGTATCATACAAGCCCAAGTGGTCACATACATAACGAAGCATATAAGTTAGTTCCTGGCGTAATAAACAACCAACCAGATAACATTTTTACAAGACAAATTATAAAAAAACCTTTTATTAGGTATTAGTTTTTTGCATGGGACATATGATAATTAATAAAAGAAACAGATAGAATAGTATGAGAACACTAATTACATCGATTTCGCATGGTATAAAACTTTCACTGGTACAAAACATGCCCTACCCATTCCATTAACTATTCCCATTTCTATAGCTTATATCAACAATGAAACTTGACCTTCCTGTATAGCTATCAAGACTGCATAGCATATATCCATTTTATTATCACGACTAATCTTTATAAAGCGATTATAATCTGTAGTCGTACCCTCGAAGAGGAAAATAAACTCAAGTATGGTTAAACATAATATTGTTGTAAAAATAATCTCATTTACGGGTCTCATTATATTGTTAATACGAAGCCTTTACTTCTGAGCGAAGGCGTAAAACGTTATTCGTACCACAAAATGTAAAACAAAATGTGTGAAGCATAGATTATATAATGAAAGCGATTACGAAGGTTGTAGATCCTTTTACAGTTCGATTCCGGCCTCACAACAGCTGTTCTTGCTGTTGGCTGGCTTGATTGTAAGCAAAAAATACTTAATCGAAGCGTTCCAACTTAGTCCTCATGGGAATAACGCATTCATGGATTACCTGAGAAGGAAGTTCGATCCTGTCTTGGGTTATCACTACAGTTGTCTATGGACATCTTCATCCAATGTCAAAGACAACTGTCAAAGAAAACTATCAAAGACAACTGTCAAAGATAACTGTCAAAGACAATAAAGAAAATCTATATGAACTCATCAAATATCATATATTGGGAGGTTTGTAATTGGTTGAAAGGCTAGTTGGCGCTTTGATACAGCCTATTTGGGTATGATTTAAGTCTTTTTTTTTTATTTTTTCAGCTGTTGCGTTATGCCAAGCGTTAACACTTCAAAAAATCAGCCAACACATTTATTTAACCTAAACATGTGCAAAATGTGCAACTTATTAAAAAAAAAACTTATTTATTGCAAATTACAACAATTATACATGAATGCAATGTCTATCTATCCACTCTATTTATACACCAAATAATTGGTTTAACGATGTAAAGCGGTTATGCGGTAGAAAAATCATGGATCGACCAATCCAAATCACAAGAAGTAATCGAAAAATATTTATACATACATATATAGAATAACCACAAGAACGACGAACGTAGCAGTGGCAAAATATATAGAATAAAATATTACCGTATTAGACACCTACATACATGGTCTGGGTCGACTTTTATTACCGATTTACTAAATCAAATTACTTAAGAAACATTCATCTCTTGTCCCTCATTTAAAAAGTACTCGTCGAAAACAATTTTGGAGAAAGTAAAAGGTCTAACCGTTTACATGACTGCCAAAGTCGAAACTCGTTAGCGAGTCTTTATCGAGACCTTTTCAGACAAAAGAGTCTGGGAAACCAATGCTGATAGTCGGAAACTCATCGTCTTTACTTGTACGTGATCTTTTTATGTTCTCCGCAATGGTTACTTGAACGTTCATATGCATTTGGATACCTTCTTTACTCACTTAACAGAATAACAAAATTATTATTACTCGAGTTTCCCATGAAATGAATCCTTTTAAAATTATATTTTTACGAACTTACATTTAAACAAATATATTGGAAACCAATTATTTTATGTTATTCTCGCAGCACATCAAAATACTTTCAAATATCAGAAACAAATTTTAAAATTTGATGTTTGTTTTCTTAGTTAGGTTTAAGGGCAGGTGAGGAGGGAGACAAGTATTTTATTTATATTATATTACAAACTAGAATACAATCATACATATTTAACAAATAACTTCTCATCATCGTTGAATTTTTATAACCACTATTCTTAGTACAATTCTTCTATAGACGGCATAAAATTCTCAGACATTTGTGAATCTTCCATAAGGCGTTTTACAGGCATAGAGGCAATTATATTGTCCTTATCTTTCTTTTCGATGGGCAAACTCGTTTCCTTATTTCCCGTTTCCTCAATATCTGTTTTGTTTATTTTCTGTTTTGCCTCTTTAAAAATTAAATCCGCATCGGGGGAAGCGCAAGAAAAGTATTCCTTTACCCTATATACTTGACACTTAGTCACGGACGCTTTGCTTTGGTTTTGTTTATCTGATATTAATGGTGTCGTCGTTTCTTTTACCTTCAGAGCGAATATTTTCCCCTCGTCCATGTATTTTGATACAGTGACAGTTTTTTTGTTCTTATATTTCTTTGATTTTGATTTTTTACTCTTCTTTATTGGCTTAGCCTGCGAATCAAAAACTAAATTTCTTTTGTTTCTATAAGTCGTCGTTTCCTCGGGATTATTTATGTCGTTTAGAACATCACCTGTTTTGCTTTTTATGCTAAGAAAAGAGTAGACGTTATTTGCTTTTAAGGATTCTTCCATACAACTATGACATCCTTTACAACTAGGATCCATAAACACTGACTGTAATCCACTGACTTTATTTGTATAAGATGTTTTATTGAAAATGTTTGTACCATAAGGTTTAATTTCTCCATCTAAATAATTTTTATCTGAACCATTTTCCGTTTTAGTCATTCTAGGAGATACCGCTAAAACAGTAAAAATATGTTTTAGTAACAAAATTTGGTCTCGCGAAAAACCCTACGTCGGACGTAAGTTTATTTAGACGAGGATATTATTTTCGCACATTCCATATTTATGAAAATCTAGAGCGAGACTCTGTTATTTATGATAATCAGAGGAGTAGTAACGAAACCGTGTAAAAACAGAAAATGTATGCTAATGAATCCACCAGCGAGAGTTGAACGTCAGAAAATTTTAATTAAGTCGCGGCAGATTGAGTAACATAAACAAGAAAGTCTGGGAAAGTAAATCAAAATAAAGCATCTCACCTAACGCTTGTGGCAGGAGCGCTACGAGCGCGCACAACACCAGACTCATTAGTTCCATTTTCAGCTTCGCTCGGAAGGTGTCTCTGCAGCTACCGACAATCTCCTTACAGAGGAGCACTAACAAGCTTCGTTACGACGCTGCGCAGTTTTATAAAACGCACACCGTTTGCTCACACCGGGTCGACTCAGCTGGATTTCTGAATCTCGGCTTAGGTTAAATAGAACAAGCTCGTACAAAATTGTTTTAATCCATTAGATATTTTTGACGGAGAGGATCCGGAATAGCCATCTCCGAGCGAGGAACGTCTAAATATAGCCTTATTAGGTTGAATGTCGTGTTGAGCTTGGAGGTGGATCTTATATGGCCGTATTCGGTATTTACTAGCAACGCACGTGTTTACTCAACGCTGGGTGTTTACTCTTGGCCGCTCCTGCGTGCGACAATCGAATGTTTGACTTCCCCCGGTCTCGATCCGTACGTATTGTGTTCGTGTCGATATGTTTACGTTATGTTGTCGATAACCGGATGGACGCATCCGTGTATTCGCTAACAACGTACAAGTCAATGCAATTGTTGCACTTGTAGTACAACCGTTACCTGATATCCATACGGTACAAGGTGCTACAAATGATCGCAATGATAGCTAATCAGTAATCTGCTTATCCACAGTACAATAGTAGAATACTCCATGCCTTAATCATGAGAAGAGATTTTATACAATGATTAAAATAATATCAAGAAGAAAGTCGGGAGCTGCTACATAAACGCGCACAGCTTACTTCCATCAACGTTATTCAAGTTTTAAGACGAATGTTCTCTTTCACGTGAGCTCCAATAAAATTACCATAAAATGACACAGAAAAGTGTATTGGAGCAAAAAAGCGTGCGAAGTTCGTTTTGTAAGCTCTCCCGTTACTCACAAAGATGTGACTTTTACGATAGTATCAGAGCTTTTAGTTATTTGCAGATACCCTACCTCGCCGCTCTGAACACAGCGAAATTGTTTTCGTGATTTATATACAATGTGTGTAACCGTCAGTTCAACTTATCTTTTTTTTTGTTTTACGATCGTAACAAATCGCATTGTTTTTTCGGGTAAACAATTCCTATTTATAGTAACAGGTGTGCACTGCATTGTTAGCGAAGCTCCATACGAAGAAAGATAAAAGTTGAATTAGTTGCTACAACTATAGGTATTTCATAGAAATACTGACAATACAATCAAACTTTAAATCGAGAACGTAGAAAGAAAATGAGCGTGCAACCGCGCAACATTAATTTGCAAATTGGAACATATTACAGAAATTTTCGAAGAGATTAATGTTCAGTTTAATTACGCTGCATTGTAAATAAAAACCACTTTTTAAATTGGAAACGGTTAAATGGTTTCCAATTTGCCGGTATGCTACGCGGTCGGTGCTTACATTAAATACTTTATGTAATGGATTAAGTAGCTAAAGTTCCACATGTTAAGCGGTTTAAAATCGCACGAACGACTGGTTTTATCCGGTTCGTGCCGGTTTAGAAGTGATTTGAATAGCTTTTTATGATTTACTGAAACTGTTTTTACAACAAGCATAATTTCCGTTGTCAGAACATTCGTATTGTCATTAGTCACATTAAAAATGTTGTGTTAAGATGTGTCTTTATTAATAACATCATTTTAAATATAAATGTTTCTCGTAATAATTAAAAGTGCAATACAAAATATTTAATTACGTATTCTTTATTCCGTATTTTTAAAGTCAATGTGATATTTCACTCTATTGAGTCAAGTCGCACTTGACATATGCAGCAAGAGGTACAAAATAAAATACAATTGCCTAGTTTTGAGAGGCTGCAGATAACACACAGTTTTAATAATCTTGATGTATTTTTCTATACTGGGATTATTGATATTATGATTTTTAGAAATATATTTTTTACATTGATTAAAATTAGTCTTATATTATTAGGAAACTAAATACATTAATTGTCTACTATTTTATCCAATATATAAGCAGCAATAGCCCAATGAGAAGTGGGTCAGACTTACGATCGAGAGGTCGTGGGTTTGGTCCTCCCTTTTCTTTTTCGTTTTCTATTGCCATTAACCCACTCCTAACACAAGTCGCCGAGCTTAGGTAGAGGGATTAACAAAATTACGAGTATGGATTGACATGTTTAAAAAACATTAGTGTGTATACGTAAATATTTCATTATCACCACTAATTGAAATGAATATACATCTAAGTATACTCTTATTAGATGCAACAGAAGTACCTAGTGCTATCCAGATACAATGTAATATTCAAAAGTAATGGAACAGTCCGAAATTTCGTAGCAAAATCATTTTCAGGCGAATTAGCCGAAACAGCCCGTGTGTTTCAGTGATTGAGGTAATCAATGAGGCGATATTTGCGTGAAATAGGTACCTGCATTTGCGTTGCGTTAACCACACGGACTCAGCAAACCAATTTAACTGTTTCCAGTTTTAAACGAGCCTTTTATTTACATTAAACATTATTAAAAGAACAATACTGGAACCTTTTTAATGTCCATCAGCAAGATGATACGCTAAGTCGGAGGTCGGATAAAACTTCTTCTATCGTGTTAAGACTAAGTAAATTAATTGTAGTTCGTTCCGATCGTAATAAATAAGTTAGACTGAACTCTGCGAAGGTATTACAAAATGTTTAAAAGATACAACATGAAACCTGTTGCTCAATCAGCTGAAGAATCTAAAAATATGACAAAACGCAATAGCAACGCAATACCTTTGCACAGTCATAGACGAACAAAGACTTATTATAATTTTCTTCGTAGACGACTGAAAAGGAGTAATTAAGTCTACACTTGTGCGTCTGATAATCGCAAGAAACAACCCTCTCGCCTCCAACGTGCTTGGATATAAAGGAAACAACAGAAAAACTTGACGGCGTAATTGGTTCGGATCGTACGTCTGAACGAAAAAAGGATGGAACACCAAAGGCCGGGTTCAATGAGAAACTTGTGTCAAAAGGATCACGTACCGTCAAGTTTCTATCAGCATTTGGTTGCCCACTCTCCTTTGCCGAAAAAGTTTTTGATAAAGACTCGCTAACGAGTTTGAATTTTGCGAGTCATGTTAGTCGTAGTTAGTCGTGGGCGTGGGCGTTTATTTTTACCGTATTTGTTTAAGAGGAAAGACGGCAGAGCACGGTGTAATGAGTTCTAAATGAGTCTGCTTGAAACTTAAAACGTAAATTACGTTATAAGCAATTATTTTTATTTCAAACAGACGTTTTTGTTTTGCATATTTCTATTTTACGGCTGCAGCGAATACGCGTATGTTTTTTGTGCAAAATATATAGAAAACAAATAATTTAGTCGTACATATTGTATAATCGAAGCGGCAATAGCCCAATGGATAGTGTGTCGGACTTACGATCGAGAGGTCGTGGGTTCGATCCCCACTCCCTCATTGCACTATTGACGTAAACCCACTCCTAACACAAGCCTATGAGCTTAGCGGGAGGAGTTAACAAATTACTAGTATGTATTGACATGCTAGTAATTTTCTTTAAAAAGAAAAAAAAACCAGGGTGCAGTCCATCTGATGGTAAGTGTCACTACCGTCCATGCACAGACAAGATCTAAGTTCTTCGGTCGACCACAAATGCGTTGCTGCGGGACTAAGTTGTAATGTTTCGGTTAAGAGTCTCTCTTACCACACCTTTTAAGAATAGCAGCACGAACATTGTTGCTATAAGATAGGCGTAGGTCTTGCCTGCGGAGTCCAATACTGATCTTCAAAAATGCCACTTTGAGAAATGGAGAAAGGAAAACGGGGGTAAAGTTCTCTTTTTTACGTACGAGTATGTATTATGTGTATGTTTTATGTATATTTAAGTGCAAATGTGTGTTGGTATTATGTTTATAATATATTTATGGAGAAACTAAAAATATTAACGATCAACTTATGCTAAAGGATCTAAGGATATATTTGCATTTTTATTGCGCTCCAGTAAAATATAGGTACCTACTGTTCAACCAAGTGACTTCGTGAGATGGAGTTATGGATCTATTTGTTTGTTGTAACGTTGAAGAGTTGAAAGAAAATATGCGACTAATAATAACAGGATTGAGCGCAGTTTTTTAGTAACGTGAAATAAAAGGAAAGGGAATGAACATTGAACCCACCTGTTCATGGTGCTTACTAACGTTTCTGTTCCCTTAATAAAATGCACCCGTGAGAAACGGTCGCAAACCCATTCCTGTGCTTAGCTTCCGGGTAAGCCAGCAAAGCCAGGACAAAACAGGACAAATACTACTGATATTAAACACGAAATATTGATTATGTAAACGGTTGTTAGTTTTGCACTAATTTGGAGACATTTTTTCCTTATTTCTACACGCATAACGAACTTTTCTATATTAGAGTAGATGTCCATGTCGCCATACATGGGCATATTTGTTATTATATCAACTAATTTTATATATTTATTCAATAAAAAATGCGTATTATTCTGATATATTATTTATACATCATAGAACCAACTTTAAAATATTATATTTAATATCATGGTAGGAGTTAAAAAATATTTAATTGAGTTTCCTTGGTTTGGTGCCGAACTAATAACTAATAAAAATAATTAATTATTCATTAAATACTCACTTGGTTTGAGGGTCATTTCATTTTCCACACTCATTTTTCTATCAAAATACACTCACTTTTAAATATTTTTTATTCTTTAATAAAAACACTGAACTATTTCAAAATTACTCTCCGATTTTGTAATGAAACTCAACTCAAAAAATTCCTCGTAGTAGTGTATATAATATAAATAATCTTCCTAGTAGTCGTGTTTTAACTCATTTTAGACAGTCATTTTTAAATAAATTATTAATATATCGGTTTACCGACGTTATGCGCAGGCGCACAATAGAATGATTACAAACGCGGTGCGCAAGCGCAATAGCCAAGAGCGATCTGTCGAATGGAATCTATAGTTTTTATTCGCAAGTCGGCATTGGCGACGTGTGCTATCAAAGTCACGGTCTTAACTTCGCTTAGTGGCTATTCAGTTTGTAATGATTCTCTGTTGATTGTTCCATGACATTTGTTTCGATTAGCAGTGGTCACTGGGAGTTTTTATAGAGTATTTGCTTATTAAAAACGGTAAAACACTTTTTAATTAAATTTTTGCATTGTATTTTTCACATTGATTCATTAAAACTTGTTTAACTCCAGTTTTAAAGTATTTGAAATTTAACTTAAAGTAATTATAAAGGTACTAATGTACCAATTCTAACTGAATAATACCTAAATATTTAGCAGTTTGTTAGCAAAAAGATCCTAAACTTTGCTAACTCTACAATTCAGCTATATTTTTTAATTTAATTTAACGAGAGCTAATTTAACTTTACATAGGTTTTAATACTTTTTCACCGAATTGAAATTGGTACTTCCAAACTAATCATATAACTCAAATATGATAGAGACGTAGTAAGGTTTGCTAATTTTAATTGTTTGCAATAAATACATATACAAAGAAGTTTTATTAATTACCTTGAAATACCTATGTCAATGTATGTCAAAAGTAGAGTTACAGTCATCATGGTCACATTAGTGAAGTAGCATACGAACATGCAGCCCACTTGACGGTAATTGGTCACTTCCTCCCATGGACACCCGTCAACCCAAGACGAGATCGAGTTCTTTCGTCGACACATGCGTTGCTACACCTGAAAACTAAGTTGGAACGCCTCGGTTAAGTATATCTTCCTTACCATCACTCTTCAGACCAGAATACAGCAGTGTTATAAGGAAGAAATAGGTGTGGCGATGGATCCCCCCGGAATGTTATAAACCTTCTTTAATTTATTATACTGTGCTATTGCCCGTGGACTATATATATATTTTTTTATTTTACTTTACATTTCTTCAATAAATTAGATAATAATCTAATAATATGAAACTGAGCCACGATACGACCTCGTACTACAAATCTAGTTTTCTATGTAATTATCGTCTTATAGTGTCATCGGCTGTCAATTATTATGAAATAATAAAAGAAATTATCACTTCAGAAATAATATAATCACCTATATAATACATACATGCATAGACACCTTAATGACCTTAGAACCATAACAATGAACAAAAACAATATAACAATTGGGTTTATTTAGTTGAACTGAATATTTCATAAACAATCGTGAAGTTTAATCTGTGTTACGAGAATACTATTAACACTACGTGACACAAGTTGCACGTAAAGACTTTTTCCCTATCGGTAATTGACTACAGTATCAGCAATTGAATAGATAATCGGACTTGTTACTATTTAGATTTCTAAGCAGTCACCCGTAACTGTAATCTATAATTGACAAACTAAGTTTAAGAAGATATTTCGTTATAAACAATATTTACGTGACAAATATAATCAATTTCGATGACTCAAATATATGTAGATTTAAGGCAAATATTTAAGTAATTAAGTATCCTGGTTCTCACCCTCAGATATATACTCATAACGTTCCTTAGCAGTGGGACTTAAAAATAGCGCTACGGTTTATATCTCCTGCTTGTTGTAAGACGCAACTAAAGGGGCTCTCGTGTTCGGTGCAGTAAGAGTGGGAGCTCGAGCCGTCCAGTTCACGACCCATTTCCTTATTCTACTATAGACGAGAACCCACTCATAATACAAGCCTTTAAGCTTAGTTGTAGGGGTTAACAAAACTACTAATATGCAGTAGTAGATAAAAAAATAGTCAATCAGTCGTCTTTTTTTTTAATTTTAAAATTTATGGAACTATAAGTTAGAGATACAAGGTAAGCAAATAGTAAAAAATACATGAGGCCAATTTAAATTTTTCACTAATAGTAATTTGATATAGATAGATTTCTTTTTCTTTTTTTATGTTCTTTTCCGGACCTTCTCAATCGACTCCTTTAAACATACGCATAGCCCGGGGCTCAAATGTTACGTATGTGTTACGAGCAGACAACTTATTTGTCAAGTAAAGTGAGCGTAAAGATCTACGTAGAAGATTAATGGCGAAGTGTCCGTGATGCCACGTCACGTGACGAGGAAATGTTCGTGCGCATTTTTTGCACGCCTTAGACCTTACATCTCGGGTTATTAAGAATATCAACATTCCACAATTATGTATTCAGACATTGTACAGATAGAATAACTTATTATTTTTTAATTAAAAAATAAAGTTACCCCATTTAAAGGTTTGATCGATTTTTATTTTTATGCTATGTCTTCTCACTGTAATGTACTCGTACATCAGCGATTTAAATAAGGAATTCGTTTTCTAGTTTTTAACTCAATTGAACTATTTGAGTTCCGTCCAAGAAAAGTAAATATTTTTTTTATCTAGATCAACATTAGGGGTATACGTGGAACCAAATGTGAATGTCAAAAGTTTCATATTAACATAAAAATAATAATATTAGTATAGAATTATTGTATTCAAGAGATTATTAAAATTTGTACTGTATCTGATATATCTGATATATAGATAACAATAGTTTATTTGAATAATGTAAAATATAATATATACATAAAT
>DWGW01001074.1:0-12168 GCA_018247775.1 Udranomia orcinus
TATTTCGGTAGTCAACAATGATCCTACATCTTATTTGTGTACTACATACGTATTTTAAATAATAATTATTTGAGATTGGTACTTTGTCACATTACACCGACGAAGGGGAGGAGCCCTTACATCAATAATATTTTTTCTTTTTTTATATAGCATTGAGGTAGACTGCAGTCCATCTGATAAATAAGTATTCACAGCCGCCCATGGACGTCTGTAATCAACTCAAGATTAGATCGAATCTCTTTCTTATAGACTACATATGCACAACTAAGTTGGAACTTCTCAGTTAGGTGTGACTTCTTTACCTCACCCTTCACCCCAGAACACAGCAAGAAAACTCCTATTATAAAGTAAAGGTTTAGTGATGGCGGCGATGCCTCTGGGATCGAACCGTAAAAGATTCCACCACTTTTAAAAGATTAAATTAAATTGACTCAATCTCTATAAATTTAACTCCACATTTTATCATTCATTAATTTTTTATTCACCACATGCATTAAAAAACTAACAATAAAAATACCTATCGTGTATGCTGACGGTACACGAGCGGGGCGGCGTGTACAAAGAAGCCGGCTACCAGCTACAGGTGCTTAAATCGCGATCAAACATGATCGAGGGAGCTTGTCCGCTTTCCTCCGCTACCCGCCACTCCACACCTTGGTTCTTTGTAGGAAAATGCACACAACGGGTTCCAAACCAACAGTATCATATTCCAACAAGCTTCTACTCGCAAGACCACATTAAATTCTATAAACTATTAACAGGTATACAAAAGTATCTAAATTTCTCAATACTCAATTTATTGATTGTATTGTGTTAATCAATTTTCTTTAGTCTAGTCTAGTCTAGCCTCGTCTAGTCAATTATCTTACAGTGCGTAGGTACTTTTGTTGTTAGGTGCAAATTTAGAGGTAAATTAAAATCGTCTTTAAACTTGGAGTGATTAAAGATACCACTGATTGTACGAACAAGAAAATGCTACTTTAAGCATTTACATTGTTAAAAGTTGGCTCTATGATAATTTAACATTTTTCATTTGTAACATACATATAAAAAATAAGAATTGTTTTTTTTGTTTGTAGTCGAAGTGATTGACTGATCTTGTTATTTTGCTCATAATTGGTAATTTTTTTTTAATACAAATAAAAGTATTTATAATTAACTGAAGTAGCTGTATAAGGAATAGAGATAAAAACGTGCTACCGGGACCTTTAAAGTCTTGAACTGAAGAGCTCTCTATAACCATGAGGTAAGTAGCACTTGATGCAACAGATATAGCTAGAAACTGCATATGGCTCGGTTATCTCCCCGAGCGGCCCACCACGCCATAATGGAAGCGGCTTTTTGTATACCCATGTGCGGTAATGATAGTGGTTAAAAGTAGAATAATGTCAACACCGGACTAAGTTAACGTTAACTGCAATACTTGTTCTTGTCTGCGGCTTCACGTGCGGTAATAATTTACTAATAGCTGAGCATTGATATATTAGTAATGTGATGATAGTGAATATTTTGATTCAGACGTTTTGATTAATAATGCTAGTAATGTTACTTATGGTAGTTAAAACAATCAGTTAACTTCATTACACACTAGACAATCGTGTGTAATTATTTTGTATCAAAATGTAATTCTATACCACTTTTAATAAAAATAATTATTCTATGCCAGACTATAGACAAAAAGGAAGGTGCATTTAGATAGTATTTCAAATATCAACGTCGGTGTCAAAACGACTTGTACCCTTAACTTTCTATTCGGCAAAAAATCCAAGAATCGTGTTCCGGGTGCGAGCCGAAGCAACCAAAGTATTTGTTGTGGAAACATCTCTCTTCGCTCAAACAGCCGCTGATCACAATTGTCACCAATTAACAGCGTTGGCGCAAAAAGTGGACCACCGTGGTGGAAACACCTTGGCTAATGTGTGAGATGACGTGCCGGGGTGGCGGAAAAAACCGCAGGGGTTCTTAATGTCCAAACAGACCCCAGTGGGCGGCCACGTGGCTGGACATGTGGCTTCGCGAAATGACGCTGTTTTTGGAAATTAGAGCCGGTTTCGCGCCATGATTGATTAATTTCGGCATTGTTTTACAGAGTAGCGAATGACGAGTCATTTACATCATATGGCTCGGTTTTTGTCGTACGATTCTTATGCAAATTAATTATCATTCGTATCTCCAAGGAATGGTTTACTATATCTTTAGTTTTTTTATTATTTATTATTTAGATATCACTGTAAAAATAAACATTTTCGGAAAACATCAGTCTTCGGATCATTCATAATATAATAAAGTTAACTTAAAAAAAATATCAGAAACAAATATCAAATACTTTTAAAGAAACAACACTCAAATTAAACCCGACATTCATTAAAACTAAAAGACCAACGTAAATCAAGCAAAGGACATCAAAACGTTTACCTACTCTTGACACAAACGAGAAAATTCCCTCAATATTTCAGCACAGGCATTCTCAAGATTACACAGTTATTTAGACTTCTAAGTGCTACGAATGAAGCTTCAATGGTTGATTGTTTTTTGTTTCAGCTCGAGCCGGAACACACACAGCGAATGGCTGCAAAAACCACGCATTCGTATATCGTGGCACGCCGTGAACTAGAAACGCCCGCAATAACTCACAAGCACAAAGGAACTCACAATGTCTTCATAGAGACACGCTAGTCACTTCACAGGCGATGTTGCAGTTAAATCCCGTCTTAAGTTACAACGCGTTTTACCTAGTTAGTATAGTTTTAACTTAATGCCTTTATTAAAACTGGAATTAAATAATGCTTAAATCCCCTTTTTAGTTAGAACGCGTTCTTCCTACTTAGCCCTAGTTAGGTTAGGTTATGTAAAAACGGAGGCATTTAATTAAAACTAATTCTTACGCGAAATAATGCGTTGTACCTGAAAATAATTTTAACTGCAACATATACATGCAGTAATCAAGTTTTTTTGAGAATTATTCTTCTTATAAAGTTTTGTTTGTGCTTGTTCACGTGTTTTGTGTTAAGTTGGATATCTATGTTAAAAAAATTGTATAAGGAAAATAAGGTGTTATAACTTCAATAAATTAATATAATAGCATTGTATTATATTTTGTATAGCAACTCTGTAGGCAAGTATTTCTATTAGGTAAGAAGTTTTTAATTTAGGGTAGATTAGGTAATATGTAAACTTGGATGAATTTTGTGATATTTAATAAATAATTTGTCATGGGCTACATCTGTCTTTTTGTTATATTCTGGTTTCTTCTATTTGTATTCAAATCATACTAAAATAATGCTAAAAAGATTAATGACAATTTATGCCATAATCGGCTGTTTATGTCTTACAGGTCCCAAGCGGAAATGTATTGTTACATAAAATAAACGAAATCGCTGTTATAATGCATACATCAAAATATTTTCGGTTGGTTCTGTAAAGAAACCATTAATTATATAGTTTGGTACAAGAAACCCGTAATGACTTGCTGTTTCTAACCAACTATGAAATCGCCAACCCTAAGGACCAAAGAATAGTGATCTACATCGTTTAAATAGTTTTATAAATATCTATCTTTCGAAGCAAGGAACTCACAAATCAATCTTGTTTATATTGAGTTACCAAACAGTTGTCAAGGCACAAAAGGGAGGTTCTCCACAACAAACAATGAGTTTACCATCCCTTTGCAGTTTGCTCAATAGGGCAATTGATGGTATGTTTCATTATAAACATGACCAGAATAGATCGGGAACAACATTTGAGAGTGATAAGCTTTCAGAAGTATTAAAGGACACCTGGCTGAAGTCACGCTGAGTTGAAGTCTTACTCAAAGCCAGTGAAGGGATTTGTTGTCGAAATTGAACAATCTATAAAAAATATGAGTACACATTAGTCTTTGTTGTTGTAGCTTAATTATCTTCATATTTTTTTAAATTAAACGCTTATGGGTACGTACATGAGTCTTCTACTCTCTGTCGTCTGATAGAAAGCTTTCGTTTATATAAGAAGGCGACAAGATGGAGACGCAGAAAACAGAGAAGAATTGTTTATATCAATTACACAAATGTTCGTGTCATTTTGCCATTATTACGAATACGGATTCGATAGCAATAAATACATTACGTAATATATTATGTTTTATGTTCTGTTTCTTTTTTACCAATTTCAGCAGATAAAGTTTAGTCTATGATATTGATAAAATTCCAATCGGTGCATGATTGAGTAGAAATTTAACGCTCAATCAAACCTTGTTTATCTAATCCTGACAACGCAACCAGTCACCCGTAATGAACACTTACTTTATATTTATTTGTGGATTTATTAACAAACCGAGAAAGGAATGTACGTCGTGTAGAGTGAAGGCAGCGACCGAGCGACTTAGATATGTCTTCGTCACAATTTACATAAATGATATATTCGATCCGCCTAATACCGCGCGCTGGTCATTTATTAAGCGTAAATACACGAGGTGCGCTTGGTACAGCGCATAGCGCGCGTGCCGGGCCATGCGCCGACAGCCAACGCTGGACCACACTGCCACAAGCACGCGGTCATGAGCCATGTTCACTTTTAGGTCAACCTTGTTGACGTATGTTAATCATTCCGATAGTTATCTACGCTCGGGGCACGGACCGATCGAATACAGATAACGAGGGCCCAGACGGCGGCATTCCCGAACTAAATAATGGATCAAGGCGAACTTTTTGCAAGGCTCCGTTGACACATGCAGTTGGTTGCCTTTCTATGCAGGCCAGTGGCCGAGCGCGGGTGGTCTACACGCGCGCCGCCCGCTGGAGGCGTAAGCTTAACACCTCAACATCAAATCACTACTACACTCTCACAAACCATTTGAAATGGAGTCCTATATTCTCAAATCAAAGTTCCAAATTGCGTTACGTGAACTCGTATCTAACGGCCTTTCCGAATGGGGTCCCGGCGCAAACAACTCATTAAACATGATAGTCGGTCCACCGAAAGTAAAGATTTGACGTAACAACAGATGGGTGCTAATTACTATCATGAGGCGTCAATAATTATTTTTTTGGCTACCGATGGTAATGGAAGTTCCGGGTTATGAATGTTTTTGTAGGATATAATCAAGACGTAATGAGAGGTTTGGCTAGAGCGTGTGAGTAGAGTGCTCACTTCGCTGGCGGGAAATTATTGCTTCGTCGAATTTACTAGTTCGTGTCAGGGCATTGTGAGAGTCATATAAAGACATTAAGAGAGATCTTTATGATCCGTTGCGTGTGGTTACCTCAGTTGTAATTCACGGCGCAATCAAAAGTCATGTCCCTGCAATTTGAGAATAAGCGTCGGTTTGAAACTATCGGAACGTAATTTCATTTTTATGGGTCATATTCGAACTTTCTTTGGCGAATATTTCTTTCTTCGACGCTCTTCCGCGCTGATTTAGGATCTTCAATCCCAAATATACATTGTAATAATGAGTTCAAATGTAATGTGAATGTATTGTATATTGTTATATGTATATATTTTTTTAATGTTTATAAATAAATAAATAGGAATACCATACAGGTATTCCACAATGACACAAGTTTAAAAAGCATAACTTAGCCATCATATCCTCTCAAAACAATTTGTAATGGTTAACAACGCCCTATAAATCACATTTGGGATTCTTGTTCCAGGATGACGTCGCATTGCCGAGATATTTGGAATCGTATCTGTCATCTTGCCTTCGAGTTTTTGCGGTCCATGTTTTTGCTGCCTGCTGCTAATGAGACAATGGTGAGAGACGGAATGTTGTGGATTTCGGTTACCAGAAGCCGGATGTTTATGTGGTAGATATTAGGTCTACCGTAATTTAATTACGTAATGTTAATTACTAAATTTTTATATCTTGCGCGATTTGAGTTTTCCAAAGCTTAACGAGCGCGATCCCAAACGCGAAACCAAAAACTATCTTTTAACTTTACACTATCTTACCTTAGTATACTTAATTAACAAATTTTAATTTAACAAATAAACAGATAAAAAATCTAAAAAACTTTTTTAACGTCAATGTTGTCAATTCCACACATCCCCAACCAACTTTTTCTCGAATATCTTTCATGTACATACTTTCGACCCTCTTTAACTTTATCTTTACAGAGTTAAATAAATTATGAATACATCTACCTAGATTATTTCAGTCGTTTACAGTTTGCTGCATCGTTTAATTTAATATGCTATAATTTAATATACTACACGCTGTTTGATTCTTGAGGCTTGCAAGTTGTGGCAGTTAATAGGACGTAAACTAGTGATTTATGATCAATTTATAAATTGATATTTGTGCCAAATGTGATGTGATGTACACCTGCCAAATTTTCATCTGTTTGATTTATTCAAGAAACATCACATCATAAACATTTTAGTAAATGGATAGCACTATAAATATTGTTTAACAGTGGTTATGTAGTTGTTTGTAGAGATTACGCTTAAATCCAGGAATACACTGTATGTAATAATTTCGTATTTTATTGAATTCGAATTACTATGGTATTAAAGTCTGACCAATATTGTTTAATTACATCTACTAAAGTCATTTAAAATTTTCTGTCATCTTGCCGAAAATGCCTTCATCTTTCCTTGAATAGTGTTGAATAGCATTTAAAGACAGAATTTGCGGCAATAGCAATTCATACCAAATTTGCGATTATAAATAAATGTACACCGAATAGGTAACAACCTACTCCTTTCAAAGTTGAACATGTCACAAATTAACATACATCATAATCACAATTTGAAAGTAACAGAAAGCGGTTATGTGGGTAAAGTGAACGCACGACAGTAGGTTCTGACCTCAGGCTGCACCGCCCACTCAGACATGACACGGGACAACCAATGCCACGGTACATTTAAACAGGACTTAACAAGGTTATTGTTTGGAACGTTAGAATTAAAGCACAAAGAAGCGGACTTGCTGTCTACGAAATTGACAAATAACTAAATCATTTTACAGGTGTCTATTAATCTTGTTAATTGTATCTTGTCTTCCTGAGTCACGTATGCTTAACCTATGACAATTTTCATCGATGTTCGGAGGCACGGAAAAGAAAATCTTAAATATGTATTTAGTACAGAGGGTTGTCTTCGAGTTGTTGTTGTTATTTGTATGTTCCGTAACTCTAAATATTTTAAACGTATTTAAATCCCTAAAAGTCATGTAATTATTGATGTAATTGATATGAAAAATAGACATCAGATGATAAAATGCACTCAGAACTACAAGTACCTACCCGGTATAGCGGTACGAGCCAATTAAGGGAACTAAATTCATAACTCAATCTTCCGCTTGACCGGAAACATACCAATATGGTGAACAAGTTATATAATAATAAAATAATACAAATAAACCATATTACGTGTTAGAGCAATCTTAAGTTGAAGGAAAACCTCGCTTCATAAACAAAGCAATCAACATAAAACACGGCAGACAATGATCTTGCAAATAAAATTTCATTCCGGCAGCCGCGGGATCCAGATGGTATCGCAATACCCACTATTTTCCATCGGAGTCGGCCATATTTTTGTCAATTTTTCGTCTGACATATCCCATTTCCTATTCAGAAAAACACGGAGTAGACACGAGGTCGGAAAACAAGGGAGGAAAAAAGACCGTCTCGGCCGAAACGACAGATAATCGTGTTACCGGCCGCGCGAGCGAATAACTGATGCGAGCCGCTCGGTGCACCCACCCAATGAGATTGCGGTGTTTTTGCCACCGTAGAGACAAACAAGGGATGCAAATTCGTGTTGACACCGCGATCCATCTTGTTCGCCTCCGGAGACCGGTTCCAGAACAAATAGAGTCGTGATTGAGACGCCCTCCTATTTGTAACAATTTACGTAAACAGATTTGTTTTCGATATTCCCTTGCTTAAGGCATGATCTCGGAATGATTTTCTGGTTAGAGAAAGCAAATACGAAACCAATACTATATTGGTTTATAATAATATTCTAACAGGTGTGTAATAAATACGCATCACCTCTGCCGCTACTAATAAACATAATCATTGGTACTCAAACGCGACCGTTTCTTTTCGCGTAGATCGAAGCGAAGTGGCAGCAATAAATAGCGTGGGGTCAGTGAGTAAAGACGGCTACCGGCTGCAGTTTAGTTTCGCCTAATCTTGGAAACAAAACTGCTCGTAAAGCAGCCGGGACAGCGGCGCGGCGACTGCACACCGAGCTCCTCGGATGAACTACGGTTGTGCCATGCAGCGCATGTAGACTGGCCGCCCACTGAAATATTGAAACTCGTTGGAACCGAACAATATGAGTAGGAACACGAAACGTACGTTTCGTACAAGCAGGCAAGCGTAGTTATTTCCGAAAGTTATAGCGATATTTTTACCCTAAATAGCATTTTTATCTCTTTTGTTTTTTTTATATTATATTAGCAAAAAAGTTTTCTACTTAATGGTGAAATTAACGGAGAGAATTAATAGAACCTCACTTCCAATTTGATATTAAACGATACGTTGTTCCTACTAAAGAATTATCAGAAGGAACGCCTCCCTAAAGAATCAAAACCTTAGTAGAACAAATGTAATAAGTTCTTTAAAATATATTGTTATTAATTTTGTCGGAATTTAATATTTTATAGAGAGATATTACTTGAATAAACGTCTTTTGTAGTACCTTTTCCACTATACGAATTAACTATGTTCTTGGCAAACCTTTGCGCAAAAAAACTCAAAAAAACTGCTCAGGAAAATTCCAACGAAGCTCCTCTTTTAGAATTGGTCTTTTAAAATTGTCTATCAGTTATTGTTAAAGACGTACATTAAAATATTAAATTACCGAAAGGTTACCAACTGGAAAAACAAGTGTAATATTATATACATATGTACATTATATGGAATACCTCAACAATATTAGCAACAATTGTACGAAATTGTATACTTCTTGTTGAACTATTCGTTTGTTCACGATTGGGTATTTACGCATACCTATTGGCATGATTATCATAATTTTCCTCTAAAGTGTGAATTCCTTTTTTGTACACGTGTTTATAATACGATTTTCATCTACAGTCGTATTATGTATTTATCCTAATTTGAAGGCAAGAATTTAATAGTTTGAACATGATAAAAAATTGAAATTGAAACATAGTATATCATTATAAAGTTATTTTAAATCGGATCTACTTGCAAGTTCAACCAAATCAACAATCTTAAACATCCCATTTTTATCATATTATTACTTATTTTATTCGACACTAAAACACAAAGGCCCATTGTCCTTAATTATGGGGCTTATTAAGAGTTTTACTCCCCTATCGGTTCCATCAACACATCGCTCTTTACAGTTTCTGGCAGTCCCGTGTAGGCCTGAGCAGTATATTAGTTCCTTAGATACCTAACAGAGTAATCTATAACAATTCAGAAGTATAGGACACAAACTAGCTTTCACTTTTTAATATGTATCATATAGGTACCCAAGTGAGACGTATAATAAAAAAAAATAAAGAAATTTTGATTTTAATAGAGCAGCCACAACGCTTATGCACGTACATAAGTATTTTTTATAATGGCGACAGTACAATAAGAAGACCATTCGATAACTTACATCAAGAGCGGGTTCTCGAACGTGTAGACAAAAGACCAAAAGGATTTTTTGGCGTGAATTAGAGCAGGAGTCCAGCCTCTATATGTGTGTCCTCAGTAGTGGCAACGTGGGGTACAGTGAATAGATCATCCGCCGGGATACCCCGCGCCGCGCTACTGTCCAATAAATATATTGTTTCGCGCCGAGCCAGCGCAGATAAAGCAACCTCGCGCCTCGCTTTGCCTCGTTGCTTATAGTACGGACCCACTGCTAGCGGGTACAGTTTAGAATACGATTAGTGCTAGCCCGGGAGTAACGATTAGAACGCCTTCTGAAGCACAAAAAGCATGACATAATAAAGTATAAAGTTTTGTTTGAGTGTATCTTTGTATGTATTGATAACTTACTTAAGAATTCTCATAAGGCAGTTCTTTGACTTTACCACACAACAATCAGCTGAAATGAACTGCTAATTATCGGAGTGAATTGCATCCCAGTCTACGACTTTATTCGCTTGGTTTTAATTCGTATGAAAATCCCATTATTATTGCTCTTACGATCAGCAGAAAAGGCAAGTACTACGTTTTTCCATCGCTCTCAATAATGTGATATCTCTGACTTACTTAATGTAGAAGCTCATCAAAGCCAATAATCAAAAGAAAATTTGGTAAGTATTTACTACTGCTAAGTGGAATCCTTGTAATTGATACTTGCAATTTATAAAGATCTATAATAAAGAGTCCGTTAATAATCTAATTCCTACACATACCTACCTACCATTTTTGCTAAAAATCTTGTGTCTGAGATACCTAAGACCATCATATAATATCATATAGGTAACATCTAAGATCGTTAAATAATTTTAACAAATAACGTAATAATTACTTAGTAAGTACTTATTATGTACTTAAGTACTTTTATATTGCATACAAATTTTGCATTAAACCGTTTGTTTATCTTCTAAGATCCGCTATCAAAGGGGCCCTACCCCGCCACCCGCTTGGAACACTGTCAGCCAAACGTGGAGAGCTTGGCGTTTGCACATTATGACTATGTGGACCCAGCGCTATTACAACACCCGCCCGCTATGTTTTATTCGAGAATATCTTTCCAAAACCGCTCCTAAAAAGAAGCTTGCAGTTTGTTCGCGATCTTTATTTTGTATTTTTTTTTCTCTCGTCAGTGGCTATAATTTTTATTTATTTACCATCCATGATCCTACGAGTTGGTAAAAAATGTGTTCTTTGTCTGATACGAGATTCTAACGAAGATTTTGTATATGCCAGAGAAGAAAAAAGCAGCCTTTCTGGTCACTACCTACATCCTCGAATTAAAATACTGAGTCAATGCAATTATAAAAAAAATATATATTTGGGCTATAATTGTATAAAAAACATATTGTAATAAAATCCCAATATTTGATAACACAAGGCGATCTCAATTAACAACATACTCCGATTTATGTTATAGGAGTTGGAGTAAAAATGAATATACATATACATCCCTATGCACAGACTCTAATTTATAATATTAATTATATATATTATTTATTATTAAATTAAAATGCAACATGAGCGTTTCATTCAAGTGATCGAACACGAAAAAAGACCTTGGCCGGAATTTGCAAAGAAATAAAAGCAATTACTCTCTCCATCAAACTCTTTCTGATCCCAGAGCAATAAATTATGCTAACAATATTCCCCTAAGCCACCCCTACTCTACGATGGTAAACTGAAGTTCCTGTTTAGATTTTGCGCGTATAGATCGGAAAAATCCTAAACAAATGGAAGAAGGGTAACCGAGCGATTTAGCGCGCCTCCCTCGAGACCGTCTGTCCTGTGTGAAGCGTATTGTCACCCTACTCAAGGGATAGGCAAACGTTCGTATGGTTTAAAGAAATCGAATTATTGTCCTCGAAAGGTGTTTTACACTATTTTTTTGTATGCTATCTCGTTAAGTTGAGTGGTCAATTCTTAAGTTTGTTGTAATGACAATTGCGTTACCTACTTAATTTTGTTTTGTTATCTATTATTGGAAAATGCCAAAGCCGGTAAAGATATAACGTGACCTTAATAGCGATTTAACCATCTCGTGACATTCAGCGATTTGTATCTTAAGCTTCGGCTAATGGTTACGATTCAGCGTCAGGAATTCGGAATATGCCGTGTTCAACTCCAAAAACAATTGTAACAGCTGTACAACGTGAATAGATGAATACACAAACTGAATACCTTTTACGGTTACCCGTTTCTGCCTTAAAACAACAGTGTATTTACTGCTGTGGTATGAAGAATGTGGTAAGGGTCTCCCTAATCACTAACCTTAACACTAACAAGTCATTCCAACTTAGCCATCAGGGGAAGGAACGCATTTGCCGTCGACATAAAGAACAATTCGATTAACACACTTAATCAAAGCGTTTCAACTAGTTGTCAGGGCTAGCAATGCATTAGTGGACCTAAGATAAACTCGATCCTATCTCGGGTTGATTACTGATGACCATGGGCGGCAACGACCACTCACCATCAGGTGGACCTCAGTTCACCTCGTGCTCGTTTGCCTCCTCAGTTATAGAAAAAAGCTTCACGCATTTTAGCACACAAAACTCGCGACATGCCAAACAATTCG
>DWGW01001075.1:0-12168 GCA_018247775.1 Udranomia orcinus
TCTTTATATATCTGTTTTAAAATATAGAATATCGTGGCTACCTGAAAAAAATTATCGATTCTTATAGCTTACTGAATATTTCACAGACTTGGATTTAGCTGCCTTTGATTTTATAGGCCTCAATTTACCTATTACCCCGCAGGAAGAGGCGAACGTTTGATTTTAAAGGTGATCTGATAATCATTTTAAAATAAAAATGGTATGATATCCTTGTCCGTCACTGTATAATGGAAAAATGTATTGTAAATATGTCATTTAGTAAGCTAGTGGATTTGTATGTGTTTGTGATAAATAAAAGAAAACAATTCAAACAAAATAATATGCTGTTTTATTTACATTAAACAGTTTCATTTAGGATTTTAATATTTTAATTTTAATAATATTTTAATAACTTTTGTCTTATTTATGTGCTATTATTTAATATTTTAATAACTATTCTGTATTAACAAGATCTGTTTCTCTAGTAAACAGAATATACAATACCTTGATTTCTCATATTTTTTCTCGTCGATCTTCGAATATAAATATTTACATGAAACACTACTAAGCGACATTTTGAAACTTTACAAATGAATATTTTGAAAAAAAAAAGACGAAAAAACTTTGAAAATTACAACATAAAAATGCTCTTAGTCTTCAAGTTACAAGAAAGTACTAATATTTTTAAAATAAACTCAACTAAGTTGTTTTGAGCAATTAAAGCCACATGATTTAGAATTATTAGTTTTAATTCTTTTTAAATCTATTATTACTAGAAATAATTGTCGCTTGAAGCAAAATGACCTCAAATCACTTTGATATAGAAATAGGCTAAATATTAGGGGCTTCCGTAATTGATGCCCCAGGGCCTCTAGGGCTCAAAATCCGGCCCTGGAATGGCGACAGCTGAAAAAGGCGAATCCACGTTATTTATAGGCGTAACAATGAAAATTGTATTGTGAATGTCTTTATATGTTTCAAACGCGAAAGTTTTTTAATGAAACTCCAAGTTTTTGTACAACTTCCTTTGCTTTCGATGTCATTGTTAATTCTCATTATATCTCGTCTCGACACGACGCAAAATGGAATATTCTTGGAAATAAAACGTGATACTTGGTGTTTTAAGAAGAAAGTTCGGAAACAATAATTGTTGTTTTTAAAAATACGTTTAATGATTTGTTAATGAACGTTAATGAACTTGTTGGGACACACAGGAATAGTAGGTATATAACATTGTGTTATATGTAATTATGGTGTGAGGGCTCACAATAATATCATGATTGGTGTATAATATCATGATTACACCATAATGCGGGGAATTTAAGGCGGAACTTCTATAAAGAATGATCCTCGCGTCTGGTTGCCGTCTCAGGTGACTCAAGAGCTGACGCTTACCTCGCAAATAAGTTAAGCTGCACAACGAAGTAATGCTGCTAGTATCTTGGGTACGGTACCCAGGGGCAACGATTTGACTCACATATTTGTATTTATTCATAGTTTTTGTATGTAATTTATTTATTTATACTTGATGCTTGACATGCTCGTGGCTCCTTCCGATGTTGGTGGGATGGACACCGTCAAGTTTTAGTGGGTTCGAGTCCCACATAACCCTGCCGTCGGCCCCGTGGCGGAAGGGTATCCGTGGGGATTTCCTGACGTAAAAAACCACGGAGTTCTATTCTGACTAAGTACCATCTGATTTTACTTCGCTAATTATCGGTGTATATTTAACTTCCCTCTCTGAACCGCTCGCTTAGGTACCGTCACCGCATAAGGAGGGTTTTATAAGTTTTTTCCACAAAGTCAATACAAACACGAAATAGGAAAACATCGCCGTATATTTACATTAATTGTTATTCTAGGTCTCTGAGGCTCTAGTGTTTGATTTTTTGATGGCGTTTCCTTGTTAAAGCGTACGTATTTGCTTTGCTCTGTCAACTGTTTATACTGCTATTGTAAAGGATATGATAATGTTGAGTTCGGAAAAATCAACATATTTTCTTCTGTGCGCTATTTTTAGCAACAGCAAATATTGTTTAGTATAGGTTTTTCTACAATAATATTTCTGATATTTTTTGTGTGATACTGTTTGAGGAAAACTATTGTTCGATGTGTGTTCACGCTTGAGACTATTTCTTATCTGCGGTTTCGAATATCTGCTTTAGTGAGATTTCGAGTGAACAGAGTGGAAGATATCAATTCTGAAGTATATTCATAGCTTACTTACACTTACATGTAATTATTCGCGCAACATGAAAGTATCTTAACATCATGCGTGCCGAAATGTTCTCGTAGCAAACCCTTGTCTTAACCTTGACCCTAATATCAAATAAGCATCTGCAGCGTAAGGGTTAAGCGAAGCGACATTGTTGCTTAATGAAACGGAAGTAGTTCAAAGCGTCAGCGCTAATAGGAATGATGTTTGCGTAAATGAATTCCCTCATGAACCTGTCATTACAGAAGGAAATGGATCCAATATGCACATTAGCGATGTAGACAACATTAGTAAAGAGGTTTTTATGGTAGAAAATGTTCAAGGCATCGTACACTTCGATATAATTATTATAAATATGTTTGTATATATTGAGCATACAGTAGTACTTGTTGGTAGCTTAATTCTATGTGGATCTGTAGTAAAAGTCCGTTCTAATATCGTACACTTCTTTTTTTAATTCCATTTAATTAATTTTACATTGCATCCATCTTTTTAAACCGAATATTTGAATGCCACTTCGATCTTCATTTTTTTTTACTTTTCTTTTTTTACATCTACATCTACATTTCTAACTTGCCAATGCGAACAGATTTTAATTTAAAGTTAATAATTAATTTGTCGCAAATTATGAACTTTGCAGATCCCATGCGTTAATAAATAGGAGAAGTGTTTATGCTGTTCTATCTAGAAGGAGCATTAATAGGTTCTAATTTAGATAAGTTAATGTTCAAACATCACAACGTCTTGCTTACTTGTTGGTTACTTAAATAGTTCTTTATCATTCAATGATAATTTGGTAACTTCAAGTTTATATTCAAAAAACAGATCTTTCATATTTTGAATAGTTTGTACGGGTGGTAATTCACATAGCTTTTTGTATTTGCTCTATTTGACAATAGTGTATGCAACACTTTATATATTAAATAGGCAAATAGGACTAAATATAGTATCAACGCATGGTGATTGTTGGCCAAGTGTGTCGAATTCGCAAATACGAATAGCCATGTGAAGGCATCCTAAGGTAGTCGATCAGTTTGAAATGACAACGATAGCTATTTACAAACCAAATAAAGATCATTTACAACAGAAGGGTATACTTACAATACACTGCGGATATTCCTGGCGTGCGTTCAAATTCCTTGCTATCGCGAAGTGCTTCATAATTTATGTGTCGCGCCATTCTTTATGGGGTCCTGGGCTTCCGGCTGAGTTATGTCGGCGTTTCGAGCATCCCGAGACTTAGGCTTGAATATATCATGCGAAGAATCTGACGCGAGACGTTAACGAAATGTGTCAATTATATACACAGATTCATATGTTTAAACGACTTTGAAACTCGTTTCGGTTTTAATGAAGATCGGGTTTAATCGAAGATCTTTAATATTTTAGCAGTATTCCTTAACCTGGTGGTCCGAGGAGCTCTGGTAGTCAGGGAGCACGTAAATCGAGTAAGTCTTATGAACGAACCTGTCGCACATCTGCCGATTCAAAGATCGGATTTTCTACCGAAATGCATACGTCTTAAATAAGCGTAAAATATATTAATCTGTTCTTAAGAAAAGCATTCCAGATATAGCCTTATATTTTCCATTTTAATCCATAATATAAAGTTTAGTTGACATTCTATTTGGATTCGTAATGTCGATGACGTCAGCGCTTAACGAGTAAAATTGTCTTTTGTGTCATCGGCCAATGACAAATTGCGGCACACATGCTCCGATTGATGACATTGACACCAATGGAGGTGAAATGATTGATTTTGCTTCTGTGATTTGGGGCGAATATTTGTGTCATTTTATTTTAGTGTTAGGGGTAGGTAGGCCTCCTGATGGACTATGGACATCTGTAATCAACCCAAGACAGGATCAAAGTTCTTCCTTAGATCGATCACAAATGAATTGCTACCCTGAGGACTACCACATTCTTCAAACCAGAATACATCAACAAGAATAGTGATTCCGGAGTCGAATCTTAAAAGGTTCTACCACCATCAAATCTTACATTCTACTTTACGTTCTTTAGATAATATTGAGGTAGCAAACGAGCAAGCAGTTCGGCTGAGTGGCCGGCTGAGTCACCGCCCGTGCACGTCTGTAATCAACCCAAGACAGGACCGAAGCTCTGTCTTTCGTCGAATACCAATGTATTCCTACCCCTGTGGACTAAGTTGGAACATCGCGGTTTCTGTCACCGAAATAGGTTATATTGCAGCAGAGATAACCACCCTTAATTTAGTTTTTGTATCAAGCAGATACCTAAATAAAAGTATTATCACCACCAACTTGAGTCAATGTGTCTATTTATCTTAGTACAGTCAAGGTTTTATAAAATATTAAATACTTACTTAGTATTACGTAAGGGCTCTCGCCCACGGCGACTTTTTGTTGCGATGCAGTAGTGATACAGTCGCGAAGCGGTCGCTAGCTCAGTGCCGTCGCCCGTGATACTGTCGCGATTCAAACGCGATCCAGTTACAGTGCGGAAATATTTGTGATTGCTACAGTTACAAGATGGAATCCGTCGAGGCAACATTAGTGACGTATTGCAGTGATGCTCGGTTCTACACTCACGCGCCACCCCCTACCTCTTTCCCCCGGATGTCGTCCGATTGGGTTCGTGCGTTTGTATCGATATATTCGCAATACAGTAGCGCGTTGCAAATGCGACTAACACGCGTAAGTAGCGATGCTGTCTCGCATTTAGTAAACGAGCGACAGTATCGCTACAAAAAGTCGCCGTGAGCGCGGACCCTTAGTGTCTCTTGAAGAAACTGGAAAATCATTTTACAATACATTAAGAGCACTCTAGGCGATTGCTCAGGCACAAAGGGGTAAAGTATCTTCTAGAAAATATAGCGAATTGCTAACGGAAGTGTAATGTAATTAATTTTGCACTAAGTTTCTCCTTTGTGTACTTACCATAATATGTAACTCGTACATTGGAAGTATTCTTTGTTTATTAATTTGCGCATAACCTGAAGCATAAACGAAAATATGTTTCTTATTTCCAATCAAAATTGGTTCAAATATTGAGTCCGTACTATGTATTTATAATCTGGTAGCAATTAGTACAATGGCAATAGATAAAGCTATTAATTTGTCGAATAATTAATTAATTGGAAGATATATAAAATATATTATATTACCTACATAAAAACAGTATTAGAAAAAGAAAAAAAACCATACTTACGTTTGGAATGCAATACCGAAAAAACAATTAATGGACTGATACAATAACATTCATCCGTTAATGGTCTCATTAATACATTACTCGTTTTCAACCAATTTATTCAGGAGTTTTGAACGTCGACCACAAAGAGAATGAATTATATTATTTCGTAAACAGCTGTCGTATGCCACTGCGTCCATTAATCTCTTACAAATGTTTTATTTTATAGCCACTTACCGTAATGACATCCACTTTTATGAAAATGAACGTATTAATATTCCGAATACACCGATCCGAAGACGTTCGGAAAGACGAAGCGAGACTCGACATTAAATAAAAACGTGTCGTCTGTGAACATGTCGACAACTGTAGTTATAAACCCGGGAATTTTTACAAAGAAAGCGTTCTGGGAATAAAAGTGTTTGGAAACTATTGTAAAGTTGTTGGTTCAAGCAACTTTGTATTCTATGCAACGTCAAGGAATTTTCCGAACAGACAACATAAATGGAATTATGAACGACTATTGTTGCTAGTTTACACGGCAGCGTAAGTTTTTATATTATCTCCTGTTCTAAGAATGCGTCGATGGTAATAAGTAAGATGAGGTTTATACTGTTTCTCGTGTTGCTATCTCATGATGGTGAGACAAAGTTAACACATCATGAAGGAAGAACACAAACAGTTGAGTGGACATTTGTGAAACATGTAACAGATTTTTTTGAAACCAACGAGATAATTATTTTGAAAATCAATGGGAGTGAACTAAATGAAGTTATAGAAGATTCGGTCAAATTACTTCAAATGAAAGGGAGGTACAGTTTTAAACAGTATAACAGTAATTATCATAAAGAAAGTAATTTAGAAAATTTTCAACATTTTCAGAATCGTCAATATATTTTTTATGCAACGTCGTCGGGTGAATTTCAGTTATTATTAGAGGAATGTAAATCTTTGCAGTGGCTTACAGTATCAAAGTTTTTAATATTAACAGAATCAGAAGCCAACGCAAAGGCAATGTTGAATATTTTAAAACAGCAATACATTTTTAATGCCTTAATATTAGTCTTTTCCAAGGGTAGTTTTACAAAATATACACCTAAATCTAGATGTTCAGAGCTTGAAGCAGTGAACGATTCACCATTTATTTATGATCGTGAGTCAAGTAGTACCTTAGTTGATACATATGAAGAAATCATGTCTTGTCGGTTAACAATAGGGATACGATTAGTTGAACCAGCATATAATGAAACAACGACTAGTTATTATTCAAACCATAACATAAACATTAACATTAATCTTGGTGTAGAGAAAATCCTCATTTCAGAAATATTAAGTGATTTTGACGCAGTTGAAATTAAGAAAATTGATAATTTTACAGATTACAAACTAAAGACTTCTGAAAAAGATGTTGTTGATCTTGTTAATATATTTGATGAGATGAATGTAGATATGATTATCGGTGCGGTATCTTACAATAACGATGATCCTGAAATTGAAGCCAATTATCCTGTTCTGTATGAAAACTTAATAGCCGTAACAAAAGTAAGAGAACCTAAAAACGTTAGTAAAATCTTCGGCGGTTTTTCTGTATTCAAGTTAGAAATTTGGATATTCATCTTTATAATAAATACAGTATATGTGTTTACAATTTGGACGATTTTAATCAATACTCACAATTCAGAACTATCTATCGGTTCCTTATTTGTACTAATGTTTTTGGTTTTATTGGGAAAAGTTTGTCCATTGAAAAAACATTTAAGATTCTTGCAGATCGTCATCATATCTTGGATTTGTTTGGCATTAGCGTTACGAATCGCTTTTGAGGCTTTTACTGTTTATGTCTCGATCAAAAGAGTGGTTGCTGGGAAAGTTGATCGATTGCAAACTGTTTGCGACTACGATTATAAGATATTTATCTCCAGTGCCCACTATGCACAATTTCGTGAAGGATTTCTAGTATCTAATTGTTTTATTTCACCAAATAATTTTGTACTTCACAATGATCCGCTATATGCGTTACTACAGTCTGATACAAATTTAGTAGCAGCATTTGTGTTTGAAAGAAGTTACTATAACAACCTTCATAAGTTCGCTAACGATTCTAGTGAAATGCCGTTTCAAGTTGTGAGGGAAAAAATTAAAATAGTTCCATTATCTTTATATTTTCGTAGAGGCGACCCTTTGCTAAAGATGGTTGAGAAAAGAAGCTTATTATTACGTGAAAATGGAGTTGTTAACTTTTATGAAGAGTTAGTTGAATTTGTTATAAAAATTAAAACGAATCAAATGATTTTACAACGTGAGCATAGTTTTTCTTTGTCTTTGAAGAATATAATGTTATATTTATATATATATGTCGCGGGCGTAATTTTATCGATTACGATGTTTGTCTGTGAATGCTTATTGTTTAGGTACTTTCTGTAAAACTTCATGTCCCTATTAATGTATAATTTTGTGTTATTGTATTCATTTAATAATTGTCAAGTTTAACATATTTTCATTTTCTTTCTTTTCATTAAAGTCATTGCTACATATATACAGTTGTGTTATTAATGAATCTATTATATTATTTTCGCTGCGTTTAGAGTGAATATATTTTGTTTTGCCTACTGCAGTCGAATTATGAAGGTCTTTCTTTACATTTTTTAAATTGAAGTGTGCGGATGTTAATATTTTAATAATAGACATTTTATAATAGAAATCTTATTTGAATTCAATTTTAATGAAGAATTTTGATATGAAGATTCGGACCCAGTGAAGGACAAAGGTTACTTTTTATCTCGCAAATCATCTTTTAAGAAATGGAAAACGGGGTAAATGGTTTCTTCTATGGGAAATCTTTTTGGCGTCTTATTTATGACGCAAACATATCTAGCTGCTGAAAGCTAGTTATTAATATATATTCTATCTTTTATCTACATATGTACCATCCAAGAACACATCCGGATGTTTTATGAATTCTTAAAATTAGATGCCGCGCTGTGTTCTAAACCGCATTAACGTAAATACACCAATTTGAAACACACTCGCAGTGTTTGCACATTTGTCAGGCAAACGCCGAACATTTATTAATTCTAGCTTTTATCCACATATGTACCATTCAACAACACATCCGGATGTTTTACGAATTCTTACAAGTAGACGCAGTGCTGTGTACCAAACTGCATTAACGTAAGTACACCAATTTGAAACACACTCGCAGTGTTTGCACATTTGTCAGGTAAACGCCGAGATGCATTCGTGGGAACGTTGTTTGCTCGCGTCAGTTACAAGCTCTTTAAAAATGGCTCCGATACTTTAGCGAGCCACTTCGCAAACATTCGAACGTTGCTGGTATCCTTGAAATGTTTCTTGCGTTTACTAAGGGTAATAAACGTACACACAGTACACATCTACATCAAAGCTCAAACGGAACAAACAACCACAACAAGGAATAACAAACTCATGAGAAAATTAAACGAATGACATATTAAAGGAATTATTAAACGTCGCTGAGTTTGGCACTAAATCTATTGCCGTAGTCAAATATTTACGTTTAATCTTAATTAGGGATAAATTTTACTATTAATTTTATAGAGATTATTCAGTTTATTTTGTCCCAGTAGTATTAAATGAAATGAAATAGGACTAAATCTATTAGATGTCCTACTGCTGTAAAAGTACTAGACGTCTAGACTAGACTAGTAAGTATTAGACGTCATATTTCGGGGAATCACACATTTATATTCAATTTCAAATAGAACAAATCTATTACACATCACACTGCCGTAGCAACACGTCAATATCCAGTCTCAAATCTACTAAATCTATAGGAAGTTACACTGCTATAGTCCCATATTTACGTCTAATCTCAAATAGTACTTTGTCTATTTGACTTCATACGTCATATCCATTTCTTAAGTCTTTGGGAGCGTATAAAGTGTCTAAAGTGTCTCGTGTCAGCCTGGTTATCTCCTACGCTTCTTCAGCCCGAACATATTAATTGCTTGGGAGTATAAAGGAGGGAGGTAGTAGTCGAGATATACCTACAGATATACCTGAGGCCTTCGCCATTGCAACTCGTGTTCGGTACATGTACGAGTTGCAATGCAATACATGTACTACGGTACTAATGATACACGAATTTAGCACATAACGTTGCTCACTAGGTAGTGTGTGGTAAGCGTACTTCCACTCCCCTCCCTCCCTCCACCACTAACACAATAGGCGAATGTAGCTCGAGGCTCAATCACGTAAAAGGTAATTAAATGTGAAAAATGTCAGAAATCCCATAAAAAATGTATCGTCACTTTTACCAAAGTATGGATTGAATTTCCAAAAATTCTTTAAAATGCACTCGTCTTAAAGGAACCAATATGAAATTTAAGGCTCCAATATATTTTTTAAGGCTCCCAATAGTTCTTACTGTTGTGTCCTGGTTTGAAGGGTGTGGTAAGTGAAACACACTTAACCGAGACGTTCCTTAGTCGTCGGGGGAGTCTGTGTTCAACCTGAGAAATCATTTCCATTCTGTCTCGAGCTGGCCATGTCCATGCGTGGAGTGACTTACCATCAGGTGTACTGCATGCGCGTCTGCCATATGTCTAATAAAAAAAAATATATAGTAGCTACTGAGTAACTTACCCGCGCGTTCGAAACTGTTCTCTGCATGAACTAAACATTCATCCTATCACATTCTATCACAGGTAAAATATTCACTTTAAAAGAATGTCCCAACAACGATAAATGTACCCTTGATACAAATAAAATATTTTCCATTTTTCAAACTGAAGTTAGTAACATTTTATATCCATACAAATTATACGTGCATTTAAATGGTATACCATAGTATATATGTAGATAGAGTTGTGGAAACGTTGGTATGTGGGAGCCACAGCTGACAACAAAGTATTGTGCGGGATGCATCCGTGCCGTAAGCTGAGATGCATTACTGACAAATGTGTGGTTAAACATAGCGATAGCACTCCACACTCTCGGACCACTCTGCTTTATAAGGAGACTGTACAACTTGTCTAATAGGAGGAGTATAAGTATTGTAGTATGGTGGACCAATTCCAAATGGAAAGCCACATGACGATTAAGTTTTTTAAATAATTAAATTGAGAACCAGTTTGCCCTATAAATATCATAGAAGGTCTTGTCTCATAGAAGGAGCATAAATGGTATTAAAGTAGATTAATTCCAGAGGAGGCCATGCAATGATTAATTTTTTCAAATAATTAGATTGAGAACCACTCCACTTTATAAGGAGACTACACCAGAAGGTATTCAACTTGTTTGTAATAGAAATAAACGGTACTATGGTAGACAAATAGCAGGCCACATAATTATTCAGTTAGCAAACGAGCAAGCGGACAATCTGATGATCACTGCCGCTCATGGGCGTTTCTCTTGAGTACTAAATTGGACCGCCCGTTGACCGTGTCTCCCTTACACACTCTACAGAACACAAGAAGAAGTCTAAGACAGAATTAGGTTTAGCGGTGATGCCTCCAGGTTTGAACCACGAAATATCCTACCACTTTATTTCAACATAGAAGACATAAAAGGATAAATAAACCCGACAGTGCACACTCTCCTTTACTTCCGCGACGCAGTGATACATTACAACAGGTGCAATGTTCTCTTGGAGATGGAAGGGATGTTGTGTTTGATGACAGCGCTCCTTTAGAAATACCAATTTGATAGTTGTATTAAATTCAAGGAGGCGAGGCGATGCTTGTTATGGACTTCACAATGGGTTATGCAGGTTCCAATTGCACGTCTCGCCAGACTGGTTTAAGCCCGCTTAACAAGCCTTTAGCCTTTAATAGTATTAATGTATTTGCGAGTAATATACGTGTATATTTAGAATCACACGTTTATAAAGGACCTATTTGAGATTGGAATGATGATAATGGATGTGAAGAAGAAGAAGATGTTGATGATGACAATGATGATGATACTGATAATTAATTAATTAAAGCTTCACTTTCATAACCCCACACAAGGATGCCATGATAATACACAAGAACAAGGATAAAAAAACACAAACATTTAAAGACCAGACCAGAAATTTAAAGTCAAATTTCTGCCTTGTTTGGAATCGAACCAGATCCCTTCGGTTCAGCATGGTAATGGCGTGGCGTATTCATAAACGCCATCATACGAAATAAAATCTAAATCTCATCATGTCCAGTTTTTAATGGCTAAAGCTACTTTTAATATGACTTCTGTTTAAATACACCGAACGCTGTTTTCCGAGATAACGCAAATACGATGTTTACTATCACATCTGCTTTGACGGTAGTTAAAATTGATAATAAAATGGGAGAGACATTTTAGCGTTATCAAAGTCACTACAATTATGTTAGGTACTTGTACCTAACCTTTGTATTCCGGGAAAAACTTTTCCAACAGTACACATATTATTTTTACCAGACACCATTAGGGTAACATTAAAGTACGTGTTGATATGGAAATAAAATTAAAGCAAAACAATAATAAAATAAAACCATTAATGTAAAAAACAAATAACATATGTATATAAAATAAAATACGAATATATTTTTATTATAATAGCATCAGTAAATAGTAATTAAAGTGCTAAGATTTAGGAACAGCATCACTTAGGATACATGAATTTAAAAAAAGAATATAAACAGAATTAATAACAATTTAATTTAAATGCTAAGGATTCGACAGATCAAAGGTTGAGAACAACTGGCTTATGGCTAACAGCATACGTAGACCGGATGTGGCGAACAAACCGAACTAGCCTGAACTTTGATGGCAGGAAATTGTTTTAAGAAGCGGAGATTTCGCAG
>DWGW01001076.1:0-12166 GCA_018247775.1 Udranomia orcinus
CGCCAAAAGTAACTCTCTAAAGATTTTTTTTTTAAATACTAGCATGTACATACTAGTAATTTTGTTAACCCCTCCCGCTAAGCTCGAAGGCTTTTGTTAGGAGTGGGTTCACGTCAATAGCGCAATTGGGGAATGGGAATCGAACCCACGATCGTAAGTCCGACACACTACCCATTGGGCTATTGCCGCTTCGAATGTATGTATATGTTTATATTCATAGTGCATCGGAAATTCATTTATATGTATAACTCTTGGACACCATACGAATTTATAAACTCTTATTTTATTAATGGAATAACTCCTTAGAATGAGACACACGTAACCCGGCTAACAAGATATATGTATATTGTTATATTACTATAATACTAGTACAAAAAAGTTCCATTTGCATGAACTTTTCATATTCGTAACGAGAATAGTTACTTGATTTGCGAGTAAATTAAACTATTAAAATGTAAGAATTATTAAAATAAATCACAAATTTAGGAGTATTGAGAATCCTACTAGGAGTAATTGAAGTACAGAATTGTTAACATGAACAATTAGAATCAAAACAACTAAATTATTGATTCTTATTCTCCCAAAGGCTTGACGCGCAGAGAATATAACCATTCTCTGCGCGTCAAGCATTAAGTCCACATTTGTTATTATAATTTCATGTATAGTAATAATAATAAAGTTTAAATAAATAAATAAGGAGGAACTTTTAAAATGAATGATAAATTAAATTTAAGTCTTGTTAACTAATCTCGTTACAACACAAACACTAACATTACCAATTTTCAGTACAATCACGAAATGCTAGCTGTCATCTCATTCGAGTAAAAAAAGTAATCAAGTACATGTATACTCGAGTAATAATTACTGCGGAACCAACAAATTAGCTGTTTGCACGGATACTACCTCATCAACTAATTCTCATTTGCTCATTCACGGAGCGTCGGGGAGAGACTTCGTCGAAATAAATTTAGTCAAAAGATTTGGTACTTAACTTGATTTGTATACTAGGCTCACTGTGCCGCCCTGAGGTATGCCAAAGCTACCGCAAATTTGATTACTTGAATACCTATAATGAGATCTCCACTAACTAATCGAAATGTATTCTTCTGAATGTCATAAGTTCTGGACGGTCTTGAGCTTCTGGAGATGTATATGACGTTCATTAAGTGTGTTCATATACCTTATAACGAAAAAAAAAAGGATTCTTGATTGTATAAAGAGACGGCGATGTAGTGACATTTTCTCTGATGTTACAAATGTTCCTAGGTGCTGTTTACTTAACATCAATCAGGCAACCACGCGTCATATCCGTAACACAATCGTACACAAAAGTCGTAACACCAAGAGGAAAAAGTGTTTTCATTTTCGCACGACGCGCCTAAACAAATCTCCCTTAAAAAAACTATTGTGTATACGCTAACTTTAGTAAGCATCATTCATATCATGACGCGTCTAAACAAGTCTCATTTGAAAGAAACTACCGTGCTACTACTTACTAAAGCTTACTAAAGCGTCAGGGCGGCACAGCGCTTACAGCGTTAGTTAAACTCGAGAGAAGCACGGTTACGGTGCTCGTTAGCGACGTCCCGCACGTCGTAGTACCTCGTAGGGTCGTACGTCGTGGTACGTTGTACGTCGTACGCGGGGCGAAGTCCCTCCCCGACGCGCCTAACCCGCCACTGCCCGCACGCTGCCGGACCAGCTGCGCCGCCGCTCCGGGGGCACGCCCAGCGCGTCCTCCGCCAGCTCGCTCGAGGGCGAGTACCTCGCGGACAGATCTGAAAAGGTTGTGGTATTCATTGGGGATTTGACCCAGTGGTCTAATGGTCTGGTAGGAATTGAAGCTGTTGCCAGAGGTTGCTCTTGGCCGGGGTTTAGAAGTTGGGATTTTATATAGTGTATAAATTGGGGTCTCACTAGGTTGTTGTATAGGACCGATAGATATTGTAGAGTTGGAGTTTGGGGTGTTACAAGGGACAAGGCCTAAAAAATGAGCGACAAATTGTGGTCTTAGAGCCTTGGTATGAATTGAGATATTTCTGGGAGATCTTGGTAGGTAGATAGGTAGAGATAGGGCTGATAAAAATTGAAAGGGGTTAACTGTAGTAAGATTAAAGATGGTGTGATTGTGGTTGACCCAGCATATTACAAAGTCTTAATACCTTACCAAAACCGGATTTTTTGGACTGAATCTAAAATCAATATTTTATGTCAAATTTTTGACGAGAATATATTTATGGAAGTGACAAGGTTAATGCACTGAAAACTCATCTCCTAACAAGTGTTAGAAGATGAGTCATATTTAGTGTAATTTAATGTTAGGGATTGTTATTTCTTAAAAGTAGGTTAAAGAAAGGGTTATGGAGTTGATGACTAGGTCTTTTTTGTCTTGTCGAGCTTCAAATAAACCTACAAAAAATATAAGGTTTGTATGACTGTTAGTGGCATGTGATTATTACTTAAAATATAAAAAGATGTTCACGATTGGAATTGCGATTCTTCAGCATGTAGTACAGGAACTTGTGTTACTAGCAGTGCCTAATAATGAATGTGATACAAATATTAGTAACAGTTATACAACCAAGATTGTGTATGAAGATAGATGGTTTTGTAAACTAAATTCTGAATATTATCTTAAATCTCTATTAGATGATAGCACCCGTAGTGAGAGTTTACGAAGTAAGCTACATCATGCCAGTCACACCCCATGTTCGATTCTCATTGCAACGTCGATCCCTGTTACCTCAGTAGAGATAGAACTAGTGGATTAGAATTTTGTTACTTCACTTTTGAATGAGGGGCTGACTGAAGAGCTTCTTTTGTTGTTTTTATAGATTGTTCTTAGATGAACGAAATATATTCACATTTTAATAGATGGTGCACATACGATCGTAATATGAAAAAAATATATAACTAGCAAAAACGAACAGTTATAGAAATAGAATATTATTGTATAAAACGATGTCTTTATTGTAATAAAACAGACGATAAATGTAAATGTGTTACTTTAAGTAAATTTATAGACGTCAAAATAAAAGAAATGAACAAACAAACGAATTTTAATACTAAATAAGTTACTGTGGAATTTTACGATAGGCAAAAAACTTGAACATCATGACAAATGGTTTCAGAAACCACCACCAGGAGCGGTGAAGGTGATGCCCACGGGTCCGGGAGAGAAGAAAGAGGAGAAGAAACTTGCTGAACAGAGAAAACCGGCTGAAAATGGTGAGATGAAACAGAGTGAAATGTAAAAGTTGTATTTCGTTGATGATGATCATAAGCTGTTAATCAGAAGTAGCTAACAACAATTAAAAGGATTTGTAATGTCAAATGTAATTTTCAGAATAAAAAGTGTTGTTGTAAATATGTAAAAATATCTACTTAAATATCTACATTTTCAGGTACGGATACTACGAGTGATCCAGGCATCACGAATAACGTCGAAACCACTCCCAAGAAACATAAGGTTAGTTATATTTCTGCATTGAATATTTGTATATTTTTGTTCATTACATGCAAGAATGGTAGCCGACGATGTGAGATATCTGAAAAAGTAGATTTATGTGTTCGACACGAATTTGTACATATACACACTAGAGATGCAATTTAGAGCGACGCATGTGTGCATTTTGCATTGTTTTTAAGTTCGCACTGTGTTGATATTCATTTAAAATCTCTCAGATCAAAACTGCAATCAAATTTTCAAGTTATTTTATAATTATTATTTTATTTTGTTTTTGTCCCTGTCCCTACCTATACAGTCAGGAGGTTTTGCGCTGTTCGGCGGTAGAAAAGATAAATCGCCTAAAGAGGAGAAATCTCCCAAAGAAAAATCGCCCAAATCTAAAGATAAATCTCCGAAAGACAGAGAAAAGTCACCCAAAGACAAAGATAAAAAGATTAAAGACCCTAAAGCCAAAATTGCTGTGCTCGATACGTCGAATGAAAGCTCCAACTTGGACAGTTCCGTTGATAAGAGTCCTGTCAAGGAAGCCGATAAACCGGGCTTCACTAAACCTTATGAATATACAGATACCGAGAAAAGTCCCACTCATAAGAAACCATTCATGAAAGGTGCTTTCAGTTATGGAAAAGAACCTATCGTCGACGAAAAGCAAAGAAACGCTGACGATGCTCAAAGTCCGACAACTAGAAAACCAGCTCTTGCGTTTAATTATGCTCCCGGAGAAGACAAAAAAGTTGCTGAAAGCGCTGAAAAGCGGAAAACTACTGACGATCCTAACAAAATTGTAACACCAGGTATTGATTATGTTCAATCAGCCGCCCTAAAAGAACAAGCTAAGGCCCCTAAACCAAACCTCATTGATCCGACATTAGCTCTCTTAGATTCTGAAAGGGCTCATCATGAAACACCTATAACTGTTGCACCAGTTCCAATCACTAAGACCGAAAATGAAGTACAAGTCGTTATTATAACTGGCCGGTACAATCCTAAGTCGAAAAAGCTGGACGATGCAAATGGAACAGTTCTCGTAACTAAGGGAATTTTCAATAAGAATACTGGAAAAATTCAAACTGAAAAAGAAGAGATTAATACAAAATCTGGCCAAATAGGCTACACTGATCCTGTAACAGGAAAGAAAGAGGTTAAGAATGGCCATGTTGACTCGAAGAGTGGCCACATACTATTCACCACTGGTGTCATTGATCCCAAAACTGGAAAATTAGACCCTTCATTAGCTCAACAATACTGCTTTGTTGAGAAGGCTGAAGATAAAGTTGGCGCTAAGCCTGGAAGGGAAGTTGATTTGGTAGTAATTACTGGAAAATATGATGGAAAACACAAGAAACTAGATGCGTCTCATGGCCATGTTGAGGTGTCTAAGGCCATTGTTGCACCTGATGGCACTGTTAGTTCCAACTACGGTCAAATTGATCCCAAGTCTGGAAAAATCAATTATATCGATCCCAAGACAGGTAAGCAAGACCCGAAACAAGCGTATGTTGACCAAAAAACTGGAAATCTCTTGGTCACGACGGGTGTGCTCGACCCAAAATCTGGCAAGGTAGACTCTTCGCTTGGTCAACAATTCAGCATTGTAGAAAAGGATGCCACTAAGGCGAACAGAGAAGTAAGGCTTGTAGTTATTACAAGCAAATATGATCTGAAGGCTAAGAAGTTTGATCCATCATTTGCTCATGTGGACTCTATCAAAGGAGTTCTCAGTGGGGCTGATGGCAAAATCTACAGCGAATACGGCGTGATCGATCCAAGAACTGGCGAAATTCAAGTCACTGACTCAAAAAGTGGCAAACAAGAAGTTAAGCACGCGCAAGTTGACCCTAAAACAGGAAACATTCTCTTGCTATCTGGCGTCGTTGATCCCAGAACTGGTCAACTAGATGCTACTCTGGGCCAGCAATACAGCATTGTTGATAAACCAACAGCTACCTTCGCTTCAATACCTGGTAGGGAAATCCAAGTGGTAGCAATCACTGGCAAGTATGACTCAAAGAACAAGAAACTAGACAATCCAAATGGTTTTATTGAAACATCGCCAGCTGTAATCAGTGAAAAAGACGGAAAAGTTCATACAAATTTCGGTATTTTAGATCCAAATACCAAAAAAATCTATTTTACTGACCCAAAAACTGGAAAACGTGATTCAAAACAGGCTATCATTGATTATAAAAATGGTAGTTTCTTAGTTACTTCAGGGGTAATCGATCCGAAAACAGGCAAAGTCGACTCATCTCTTGCCCAGCATATTTCACTAGCTGACAAAGATGCTCCTAATGCTCTGCAAATGAGAGACGTTAATTTAGTTATTGTCACGTCGAAATATGATCTCAAAAACAAAAAGTTGGATCCTACTAATGCTCACGTTAACACGATCCCTGGAAGGATTGACGACGATGACAAAATTCACACTGAATTTGGTGTTTTTGATCCTAGCAATGGCCATATTACAATTACAGACCCTGTCACCGGAAAGCAAGAGGTTAAGAAAGCTACAGTTGACCCCAAAACAGGCAATATGTTGCTTACCACTGGCGTTATTGATCCAACTAACGGTCAAAGCGATCCAACTCTAGGGCAACAGTTTACTATTGTACACAAACCTAAAGACACGTTCAAGTCTGTTCCTGGTAAAGAAGTACAACTTGTGATAATTACTAGCAAATATGATCCGAAAAACAAAAGGCTTGATAACCCTAACGGTTACGTAGAGACTTCACGAGGTATTGTCACTGCCGATGGCAAGATTCATAGCAATTTCGGTGTCATTGATCCTAAGACAGGCAAATTTGAACAAATTGACAGCATTACAGGCTCTGAAGAAGTAAAGTATGCTATTGCCGATCCTAAGACAGGGTATCTAATTATCAATACCGGTGTAGTTGATCCTAAAACTGGAAAAGTAGACACGTCCTTGGCTCAACAACTAAGCGTTGTTGACAAAGATGTGAAACCAGTAGAACGTGAAGTTCATCTTGTAATTATTACAACTAAATATGATCCAAAGACAAAGAAAATAGATCCTAGTCAAGGAACTGTTGAAACGGTCAGTGGAACGGTTAGAGCTGATGGTAAAATACATACAGACCTGGGTACAATTGATCCTGCTACCGGAGAAATTACTATCAACGATCCTAAAACAGGGAAAAAGGAAACTAAGAAAGCTCAAATTGATCCTGCAACAGGTCATATGCTCATAACTAGCCAAGTGATTGACCCCAAGACAGGTAAGGTAGACCCTACGCTGGCACAACAGTACAGCATTGTCAACAAACCTGTAGTACCACACTCAAAACCAGCGTCTAGAGGCGAGATTCGTCTTGTAATCGTTACAAGCAAATATGATCCCAAAACAAAGACGGTCGATGCAGGCGCAGGAACTGTTGACGCATCAAAAGGATACGTTAGCGCTGAAGATGGAAAAATACACACAGACTTTGGCATTATCGATCCCAAGTCCGGTCAAATTCTATACAAAGACCCAGTCACTGGTAAGCAGGAGCTTAAACAAGCTGAAATTGATCCTAAGACTGGAAACATCCTAGTGACTTCTACTGTAGTAGATCCTAAGACTGGCAAAGTTGATCCCTCATTCGCTCAACAGTTGACTATTGTTGATAAGCAGAATGTGTTGTCTAAAGTAGCGCCAATATCTCAGAGGGCTAGTGTATCCCCAGTGAGACAGACTCCATCGCCCGTGAAGACTCCAACTCCAACACCGACACCAGTTCAGACCCCACTACAATCTCCTGTGCGAACTTCTTCGCCTATCGTTATCAGCCAACCCATTGGGCAAAGAGCGTCTCCAGTTTCCACTCCTATTTCAAGGGCATCTCTGACCAAGCCTACTACTGCGCCTCCAGAACCTCCTAGAAAGAAGATAGTTAAAATCATGGTTATATTCACTAAAGTGGATCCCAAGACTAAGAAACCAGATTTCCATGCGGCTGAAGTCGAACACATCACTGGTGTGCTAGATCCCAATGGTATGATTGAAACTAAGTACGGTGTAATTGATTCCCATAAAGGCAATATTGTCATAACTGACACTACTGGCCAAAAGCAAACAAAGGATGGTACTATCCTTGCCGAAACTGGCCAAATATTCATAAACTCAGGAGCAATTGATCCTAAGACCGGAAAAGTTGATCCTAACTTAGGTATGATTTTAAGTGTTGCTAAACAAGACGACCCTGTTGTGGAAATAACTACTATTACTGGTCCCATTGATCCCAGAACGGGCAAAGTTTCCATTGAGGATGGTCATGTAGAACATACTAAAGGAAAGGTTGATGCTGATACAGGCCATATCTCGACGAAATATGGCGTAATAGATCCTACAAATGGGGTAATATTCGTTACGGACCCATCAGGAACTCAGGACACCAAGACTGTTAACATCGATGAGAATAATGGCCAAATTACAGTAGTAGGTGTAGCAGATCCAAAAACAGGTAAGATTGATCCTAAACTCGCTACTGTGCTAGTAGTAGGAAGTCATATCGACCCAGTAGTTGAAGTGACAACATTTGTTGGAAAGTTAGATTCGAAGAAAGGAGTCATTGAACCAAAACATTCAGCTATAGAAAGTAGCACCGGGCTACTCAATCCAGATAACAACAAGATTGACACTAAATATGGCCAGATTGATTTGGTCAAGGGAACTGTTACTTACAATGATCCTAAAACGGGCAAATTTGAGAGCAAGGACCTTAAAGTTGATCCAGTTACTGGACAATTCTTGCTTCGTACTGGACAGGTCAATCCTAAATCCGGGAAACCTGACAAGGATATTGGAAGGTTAATCTGCTTGCGAATCATCCAGACCAAGGTTGACCCTGTTTCTGGCAAACAAATTGTTTCTAACGATCCCAGTAATGTTAAGGTGGATCCAAAGACTAACCAGATTTGGATAGCTGGGCCTAAAGACCCACAAACTGGGGAAACCTTGTATACAGCTGGCCAAATCGACCCGAATACAGGATACATTATTACGATCTACGGACGTCTCGATCCGAAGACTGGTACTATTTCCAGGACAACTGATATCGATAAAGCTCTCATCAAAGTCGATCCAGTTAATGGACAGATATACACTGCAACTGGTGACGTTGACGAAGACAATCAACCTTTATACTCCGCTTCGCAAGTGGATCCAGGCACTGGAGAAATATACACCAAAGTGGGTAAAATTGATGCACGCACTGGCAAACTCATTATTGTAAAGATCTATATTATTACCCAGAAGGATGATAAGGGGCGCGTTAAAGAAGTGGATCCTAAGGAGTGCACCATCGACGAAACTACCGGCAGAATAATAACTACAAAGACAGTCTACGTGTATCAAATCATCGATCCTATTACTGGAGAGACCATAGACGTCGACCCAGACGATCCCAGACTAAAAGGAGCCCGGACAACAGTGACTCAAACGATGACGTTATCTGGAAAAATCGACCCTATAACTGGAAGAATAAAGACCGAGTACGGCGACATCGACCCAGATACAGGTGACATCGATCCTAGCACTGCCGTCAGAGATCCTATTACAGGACAATTAATACTGCATTATTCTCAAATTGATCCATCACATTTCGAAGATAAGAGCGGTAATTACACGATCGAAAAGGAAACGCAAGATCTTCCAGCTAATATTGACATTCAAACGGTGAATACGCACAAATTCTCTACCTTCGGCAAGGACGAAAGCCCGGCCAGAGGCGACGAGCCCAAGACGTTCACCGAATACACGACGAGCGAGCACATAAGGCATCAGGGTTACGTGTCTTCCACCACCCCTCTATCCTCAAAGATCCCAATTTCACAGCGGTCAAAGAAAACACCAACACCGCCCGTGGTCGTCAAGACCACGACGAAGCAACTCCTCACAAAGAACGACGAAGGCGTCACGCATAACGTCGAGCAGGAGGTCGAAAACCTAGGCACGGGAGAGGTCACGTTTTCCACTCACACGAATAAGGTTCGTTCTACACTTTTCGTTTTATTCCAGTAACTGGCAAACGAGACGCCACCCTAAAAAAATAATTGTCGTTTTTTTTTTAATTTCATTTTTTTAAGTTTTTTTTCTGTTCTTAATTTTCATTTAATTTTCATAATGTGTGTGGCCAATTTTTTCGTTCACCATACAAGCTTCTAAAGCTTCAGTAGTAACTTCAGTGTTATTAGCTAGATTCGTTTACCATGTATGTAAATAGTAAAAGCATGCTAGCCTAACCCTTAACCGTAGGCGGAAAGCCTAGAGCCCATGGAAACGAAGAGCCCGTACGTGACGGCGCGCGCGGTCACCACGCGCACCGCCACCACGCACCACGACCTCGACACCAAAGCGAAGACGCAGCAGATGGAGGAGAAGACGGTCGCGCACACCCTGACCTCGTCGGCTACGAGACAGGAGCAGAGGGTCTTGACCCAGGAAGTCAAAACTACAGTGACCACCGGCGATCAGGTAATTGTATGTAACCACTTAATACCCCCTCAGTGCTCATCTCCGAAGCATTTTAGATTCCATTGATCGATACGAAGCATTCGAAACATGTGCACTACTACAGAATCTCATGTTCATTGGCATGGATTAATTCTTGGTTGGCCCGAGCCGTCAGTTAACTTTTGTTTGGTTTTTATTTTTATTATGATTATCTTTTGTTTGGCTTATGATATGGCAGCTTTTTCACTGGCAGACTTGCAGCATCTGAAAACGCTTTGCTGGTAACATGGCGAACATTAAAGTGCTCAAACACGGAACACGTTTTAGATGCTTATTGGAAGGCAATAAAATGAAATCAAGTCAGTTTGATAATGATTCGCAGGATCCGAGGAAGCTTTAGTTTCAATCACTTAACAATGTACAAGTGTGGTTCACCTTCTGTTTTTTGTTGTAAGGTTAATTTTTATAAAAAATCCGCATGTAAATATAAAGAATTGCGTTAGGGTTACGACTGTTTGAAATTGTTCAAGATTTTGAAATTCAACCCGACTGTAATAGATTTTACTTAAAATGTTGCAATATTTCGTGCTAGATTGAAAGGCGAGATAGATAAGTTTGAGTAGGTGATCAGTTCTTCACTTTTATTCGATTAAAATATACATTCAAAGATTTCGGAAGTTTTTAACAGCTGCATGTACATAGGTTGCCTTTTTTAACCGACTTCAAAAAAGGAGGAGGATATCAATTCAACACGTATTTTTTTATGTTTGTGACGCCATAACTTCGTCGTTTATGAACCGAGTTGATTTTTTTTTTTGACTTATAGGTTATGCGCGTAGATTAGTCCCACTGTTGTCAAAACCTGGTTCTGATGATGGTATCCATGAGGAATTGACCAGATCTCTCAAATATAGTATACTTGGTAATAAATGGAGCCAGAAAATAAAATGTGGTGAAGTGGAACTGATGATGAAGGTCACAAATGACCTTCATCATTAGTTCCTGACTTCACTTGAAACACACTTGGTCACAAATGAGTTTGGGTCTTAATAGTCGTAAGATTACGATGTTCGGGTTCATATTACTAGTATCGATGAACAGTTTATAATGCAATAGCGTTTAGTGTCTGACGATGGAGTATAAAGGCGGCCACAGGATTTCGGCGCTGATAGTCATAAATCTATCGTGTTCATATCTCTCTTCCGGGTCTGCTCTCCACTAACTTTATTATATTACTGAATGATTCTGAACCTCTTCTTCAATAATAAGTTTTTGTTGCCAAGAAAACATAATAAATAATTTAGGTTAGGTTCATGTTACACATTTTAAACAAAGCTAAGTAAGGAACCCTGCTAAGCGGGGTTCCGTCGACATTTGCTTGAAATAGGCGTTTCGACTATCTCATAGGAGCAGCGCATTTAGTAGGTAGGTAGCAATAGTAGTACTACTCATATTCGTTTTCTATAAATCAGTTAGGGAACAATTCACTAAAAAGCAAGAAATAAATAAAAGTTTATTAAAAAAAAACGAACTGACTTCAAATATGCGAAGGAATACACAAAAAAGTAAAGAAAAAATTTATTGTTATTTTTGGAGTCGATCTGTCTGCCTCTCTGACTGTCTGTCAGACAGATAGACACACTTAGGTTAACAAACTGCATCACTGCTGATATTCTTCCATAGGCTGTCGACAAATCGAATCCGATAAAACGCTCAGAATGTAGATACACAAATGCCACGTATTTTAACCTCTCCTTTCCCACACCTCTCGCTAATAAACTTATCATACAGACCGTTTTCAAACAACGTAATGTCCCACACCTCATCCTCCTCAGATGTCTCACTGTTATTATATTTCACTTCGTTATCAGTCGTAGTTTTTAGCGATTTAGTGGGTTGAGGGCTATTGGCCCTAACCTCTAGAAGGCTATCATTGGCGTCTGTCGTATTTTCAATGCGAGTCGATATATTTTGCTTAGTTTTTACGGTATCAGGCGGCATTAGTACAGATTGATTAACTTTCGCGTTATCGTTATTAAGTTCATAAGTTCGAGCGCTGTGTTCGGGTCTCCGGTGATAAGACGAATGTGATAATGGTTTACGTTCAATTTTTTGGTGAGGCGGGTTGTCACTGCTCGTCGTGGGTTCGCTATCAAGATTAGTTCCGAGCGTTCCTTCTTTAACTCCTGGCGTGTTGTTTTCATCATTAACTTGATGATTTCGTCTATTCTCAGCAC
>DWGW01001077.1:0-12163 GCA_018247775.1 Udranomia orcinus
GGGTTCTGCAATTGAAGTAGTATATAATATTCTAGAAAAAGAAATATGGGAATGTTAGATTTTTAGCCGCGGATTCGCTAATTCGCGGGTTCTCCAATTTTGTATTGCCTCCAGAAAGATTTTTTCGGGACAAAACGTACCTACGTATTGAACGTAGAATTACGTTTAAATATCCAAATTTGTGAACAAAATTGTATAGTGATTCACCGAACGTGAAAGCGTAACAAACAACTTCACATACACATTTATTACATTACTTAGGATATGAGACACAGTAGTATTGATATCTTGTTGACAAAATATCTCGGGTTCGACTCCTCATAAAGTCTATAACCTTTTAAAGTCTGCATTCTACACTAGGGCTTGTGTCTTTAGCTCATATATGACGTTTCACAACTTACCGATAAATAATAATCGGATATGCACCGGGACCGATAATAAAATTATATCAGGTATCTTGTCTGATACCATATCAATGGCAGTAAAATTGAAAACGTTTTGCAATATTTTGAACCTTCAATTATATATCATATTTTTGGTTTTAACATTAAGATTAAGATTCAATCCCACATCGTACTTTTAAGACTGACATTTTATAATAAGTTCTCCCAAAAGTTTACAATACTATTAGCACTCAGATGTATGTAATACCTATTGCACTTGTGGCACGGCAATGACGTTTGCAATACAAAGTCACATTGATTGAATTTATAACAGGCAATGTTCATTAGTGTACCGTAAGCGGTTCGAATTAACCCCGCCGTCGCCAGCTAATTGTCGGCTGCTCGCATAATTCATATCCGAGTATGCACTAATCGTGATATAAGCGCACTGACACATATCCACACACTAGGCACTACACGGTGCTTGGATGGAATAATGTATGCCCGAATATTGCAGAGGGCGTACATACAGATACATCTATAAGTAAGTAAGCGATTTGGTACTTTTTTACATGGATACTTAAAAAATAATATCTGATAAAAGTGTACTTTCATAGAGTGTCGATAAACCTGAATTATGAACTACGACAGTGATGAAAACCTAGGATACTTAAGATTTGAATGAATGAATGCATGAAAGAATTAATGAATGAATCATTATATCTTTGAAAGATATAAAACATTGAAAAACATTCATCGTTTTTGCGTGTACACCATTCTTTTTACCGGCTATAAAACCGATATTGAAAACGCCTAAATATTTAAATCCGATATACATATACGATGCGCGCCCACGAGACCTTTATTGGGCATTTTGTTCATATTAAATAAGTAGCAAAGAGGATTGCATGCCAATATTTAGTGCAAAGAACATTGCATGCCAATGTTTAGTAAGACAACAACCTACAGATCCACTGAATTTTACCCAAAACAAGACTAAACTATATTCCCCGGTTTTGTCATCGTTCGATTTTTTGAATCAAAAAAGCTAGTCTTATTCCGGAAAATAAAACTAATTGCGACATCAGAGCTTGAAATGAAGGTGTATGTGATTAAGAGTTTGAAATCGTTACTTATATCTGTGGAAGCTTATGTCACCAAAACTATACAGATTTTGATTATTTGAACGAGCACGCTCTTTTAACCTGTTTTTAAAGTAAACTAGGACTAGCTAAGTTTAATGTGTTTACAAAATCAATGCGCAAAATATTTCTCTTTGGAAAGCCTGCAACCTCTCCTATATATTAACACTAAAAGCAATAACTTAGGTGTACATCGAGCCCAAGCACATTTGGCAACGGTCTTTGCTATCTATATCCGAGCGGAGTCAAATAGATATCTTCTGCTATTAAATAGAACAACCGCAATGGTAAAGGAAAATTTATTAGAAAAATGTTAGTCAAGTTTAACTACCTAAGGTAGAAAGTTAGGACAAGAAGTTTATATATATTTGTGTAGGTGGGAAATAAAACTGAAGTTAATACGCATGGGTCTAGGAAAAAGAATCTTCTTGTTAATAAGAGTGAGATAGCAAATGAGATCGAAGTTCTTTCTTAAGCAGACAACAAATGCGCTGCTATAGATGCGTCACCCTTACCACACACTTCAACCAGAACACAACAGAAGAACCATTGCTGCTATAAGAGAGAAATATCTACTCGTGGAGAGTAATATTTCCGGTGTCAAACCAGAAAATGATGTCAAAATATTACTTAAGTTCCATGTATTGTAAATACATAAACTTCACAATTATTATACACCATTTATTTCCACACTACGTGCATAGATTTCAGGTCCACTTTGTCTCAGAGTAGCACAAGTCTGGAGCACCCCATGTGAATATGTATGCCTTACGATACCCTTGGGACTGGCGCACGACAGGTAGATTCCTTGTTGTTATAGCTGAGATATGTATGCCTTATGATACTAACCCATTCCAACCTAATCCAAACCATACAATTAAGTCTGCGTACTTGATTGCTTGTTCCTATTTCGCATTGAAGTTGGGCGTTCTATACACTAGATCTTTGGCTATCGTATATATAATACTTTCAGGAATTTAAATATTTTTTGTCCAAAATTTCACTAAGCTAACTGTTCAGTAAACTAAATTAACAAGCCTACGGACGCAATTTTTACACGATTTATATTGTACAGAGAAACACGATTAATAATTTATTAAGGAAAAAAAGTCCAGCGACTAATTACTACCATAACTATCTTGTTGATCTGTGGTCTTCTCGTATTCACCGGAAAGGCACCGTCGTCGCGCCGTCGCTCTCAATGCGCTATTTAGCAATTTATGTGATACGGAGACGTTCAACTTCGTCCACATGAGGAGCAATGTATCTATGTACGACCTGAGATAGGGATCATCCGTGTTTGGCTTTAGATATGGATCTTTCCGACACGCGAGGACTCCTTAAAACACCCGTGGCCGGGACGCGCGATTGGCATGAATAAAAAGGGTTTAGTATTTTAAATAATAGTTTAGTATTTATAGTGTATTTTAACAATGTAAACAGTACATTAAATATCGTCAATAAACCAATAGCCAACCAAAGAGATCGTGGCATCTTTCCATTATTGCACTAATGACGTGAATCATCCCCTAACACAAGCCAAAAGCTTAGCTTAGTTTAAAGGAGAAAATTACAAGAATTGTATAGCCAGGCTAATAGTATTTTTAATATTATATATATACACATATATATACTGATTCGAAAAGCTTCCGGTTGGTTAGAAACGTTAGACGTAAAAGAACCGTCTTCACTACTGCCACATTCCGCTGCGGAAATTCTTCACCCTAGTAAACAGAATCTAACCCACGCGATATTTAAAATTGTAAGAAGAAAAATAAACACGCCAAAGCAATTTAAACATTCTTCTTTGAAAGCAATAACAAACTTTTAGTGTTAAGCGGCCTGAATAAATCATGATCGCTTTTACGTACGATATGTAGATTACAAACTGAAAATAAGCCTTATAATAAAAATGGAAATATACTTGACTTTGATACATTGCGATAAGATTGTAAAAAACAGTTTTCTTGGAAATACTCAAACCATAGACATATCATGTTGGATATGCTTTGATACACTTAATTTCTGAAACCTATTTTACGTATTAAAGCAATTCTCAGAATATTGACAACTTTTGATCCGGCATGCTTTACCTTAAAAACAACATATTACTGTCGATGATGAACACAGAATAAGTTTAGCAAAAGGTATCGGCTCTAGATATCGATTTCACCTCGCTTATGAAAGGTACACCATACTCCCATGCGTTCTATACCTATAAGGTGCGAATACCGAATCCCATCTCATTCCAATCAACCGGAAAACCGAAAAGTTCGGGATACATACATACATACATTGACCCTGCAATCTAATTTGAAACCGAACGCGTGTCGACAACAAACTTTTTAACCGGGATATCATACTTCCGAACTGAATTATCTCGCCATCCCAACTTTACCTACTTAGGTTATACCCATAGAGGAGAGAAGTAAATAGAATGGCAGAGGCGGGACAGCCGTGCCCAAGACGCATAACATGTACAAATATCAGTTACACCCATAATTCAATAATCAAAAATGTTTCTTCTTGTGCAACTATAAAATAATACACACGTTTACACGTAATAGATAATGATTAGATAATCAAAGAGACGGTGTTTTGGCAGGACACCGGTTACTTCGGTCTCGATACAAAACATGTCTTGCTGCCGTTCTATTTATATTTCTAATTCTATGGTTACATCCGAACTACATACAAATAAAACATACTACCGTGTTCAAAAGACACACTACTTTGACTTATCCCATTAGCAGGTTACTCTCAAGTCATCAGTAAATTTTCATGATTCATTCTCCTTAATGTTGATCGACATCAAATACCATACCAAGTCTTATTTTAATATATTTAAGTCGCAGCCTTTCTCGCCTCCTTAAGGAATAAAAACCTCCCTGTGTCCTTCCACGGGTTCCAAACTATCTCCATACCATTTCACCTAAATTGGTTCCGCGGTTGAACCGTTCAAGCGGTTGAAAAACTTGTGAAACAGAGTAGCTTTCGCGATCGTAATAGTAGTATAGTATGGATATTAGTATGGATTCCAATTTAGTCCACAGTATAGGCGCGGAATCCGAAGCTTAACTAGTATAACTAGTGCCTGAGTTACGTGCCCATACATATTGCGATAACGGTTACATAATCACGTACTCCGCGCCACAACGTGTATACGTATTCCATCTGTGACCGTTGATATACGGCAGGGGTTCTCAAAGTGGGGTACGCGAAACTCTAGAGGTTCGATATTGTAGGGGGTTCGCGTAATATAGTAACTGATGCTGACTTTTATGAACTTAACCCTAAAATTGAGACAATTTGTGGCAACAAACAAGTCTACTCATCGCCTTAATATTAATGTTAAGGTCATTTTTGTTGACTGAAAAATTAAAAACCTTATCATCTTCAACAATCAATTCAATTACTTTCCTGAGGGAGAAAGAGGAGCGAGAGGGAGGCGTCTCTGCTTACAACTTATTTTAATAGTAGTACGTGGAACTATAAGTTTGAGAAACTCTGATATAACGCGACGGTCGCAGAAGCGAGACTGTCTCACACCGTATATTATCTTCACGCTTGGAATCGAACTGTCAATAGTCCCAGTAACACCACGTTACAGAGAGTTGTTGTACTGATACGCGTAATATAACTTTTCGACATACAATTTTACGATAATACGATAATGACTTCGACTTTGTATTTTATCAGGATTTTGTGGTTCGCATTTCGGTACCTCAGTCGGGTCTAGCTCTCAGGTCTGAGCTGCTTGTAACATCAGTATATGCAGAATACCTACTATTTTATTAACATGCATCTACTGGTGCACCAATCTTTAAATTTTGTTTCCGTCTTCTTGTAAACCCATTCAGCTGGACACAGGCCCAGTCTTATAGAAGATCACAATTTGTTCTCCAGGGTTTCCCCTGGACACCGTCACCCTCGTCCCGACCGACAGACAACTTACGAGTACCGATGTATTAACCACGAGAGGGGCCGCTTAACTCGACCGATATGAATGACATTTCTTGCTCAAAAGCGGGATGAAAACCCCAAGGGATTCCTTAGTTTAAAAGGAAGTTTAGTCCCCAATTCTGCACGTTTACACCTTACATACATCTTTCACTAATATGCTCATGATAAGAATGTTCACCTCGTCGGGGATTAATCATTAAATTACATTTCGCTCTGATTATTTACGTGGAAGTAGAGTCACTAATGTAATGACCGTTTATTTCGGAAAGTGGAGGTACTTATCAATGATAAAGCAATGTGACAATCTTAACCGATAACACCAGCCGACCGACAGCATTAATTGATTTAAAAACACAATCATACAACATATATGTGTGTGTATGTATGTCCCCTATAGACTTTGAAGCGGTTGAACCGATTTCGAAGAAATTTTCAGTAAATCTTCGAGGACGAGGACGGGGAAGCTAATGATGATACGGCGAAATGATTTTGAGGCGATACGAAAAGCACCGTTAATTATAACACCGCCTCATTTATCAAATAATTTCTAAAGAGCTAGCTAAAAACATCAAAATTTAAGTTAGACAGAATAATATACTAGTTAATAGAACTACGACGTACTAGGAGAACACGTAAGCAAAAGGGGAATATCGCTGGCGGCAGCGTCGCACTGTCTCGCTCGCGAGTGCACAACTTGGACAGCGAGCGCTGTTAGCATAACGTCCGTTGTGCGGCTCGTACGCGTCAACGCGTCATTTACGAGATTTTATCTTCGTGTGACTGTACCCGTGTACTGGAGAATAGGAATCAAGAGACGATTTCGCCTATTTCTAACTAAAGGTAATAGATATAGATATGTACTTTATTTTTGCCGAACGTTAAATGTTCGATACGAATACCAGGCACAGTCTTACAAGAGCAATCGAAATCAAGTAATCTTTCTATTTATGATCAGCTGCATCACATATACCCACAGTTATCATATTTTATACAGCGACATTTCGTAAAATTTTCATTCAAATATAATTATACTAACTATTATAGGCATCTCATGCTGTAGACTAAACATAGACTCATTACTATTCCAGACCACTGTTCAGTACACAGAACCCAGCATTCAATAACGAAAAACTTTAATTGTTTACTAAATAAACCAGGGTTATAACATTTTTAATTTCACAATAATCACGATTGTGGATTTTCTCATAACATCAATTAAATTTATTTTTAGGTCTCGTTTATCTTACAAATTTATTATCCCTATCACGTTTCTCCGCGATTTATTTCGCCCCCAAGAGAATATCTGATACAGAAATCCATACTTTGGGATTTGAAGTATTCAAAAGTTTAAATCTTTTGATACCGCCTACTGTGGTTCTTTATTCGATTGCGCATTACCTATTTAGGACAAAATTTTCTTACAAAATTTCTGTTGATATGGTATGATTTTTTGTGATATGAGACACAACCTTATACAATTTTTATTTGATAAGAATTCCCTCAGATCCTCAACATCCAAGTACACAGAATCTCACTATGAAGTTATCGTTAATAGCTATAAGTTTAATAAACCTCACTTTACTCTTGCGAATGATGATAGGAAGGCTTGTAAGAATATTACTAGACGTGACGGATAATTCAATAAAGTCTCCGCCATATTTCACGACACACATGATAAAGCACGCGCTTCCAGTCGACGGCTACACTCCAAACTTGAAAGTAAAGCGATAACGTTACGTACGTTGCTGCTACACTTATTACGGAATTGTTTCCATCCATTATTCGTCATTTTGCTCTATTTCTCTGCAACTAAAGCGATTTTTCATTGTGAATATGAGACGGGAAGGATTCGCAATTTATTTATACGATAACTTGTTACTCTTGTTGGGGGCCCTTGATTTCAAAACAGCCGGTCGTAGCGTCGGAACTTGGCACACATCCCAGAGCCTCCCGAAAGTTGTGCACTCAATCTAGCAATTTACCATTCGCCGCCGGAAGAGAAAAGAAAACAGTCAATGAACTTCCGCGTGCTTGTGCTTGCTCGTTATCTACGGAATGAACTGAATACAATTTTTCATTATATCATAGGTGAATATTTTTTTTTCAATAAAGCTTTTTATTCCAAGGTATATAATATTAACCATTCATACCAGCTGTATGCTTCAGCATAAGCGCTGAAATTATTTTCTATGATTAATTAGGATTAGTTCCATTTAACTATGGAATATCTCAACATAAGTTAAAAAAACATTAGAGACAGAAAGTTGGATAGATAGTTGGATCAAGTCAATTTAAAACTCAAATCTTGGCAGATGACTAAAAATTCATGAAAGGCATATTGGAGAAACGTTCATTATCATCCAACATTATAAAGACTACGATATTCTTTCTCGAGATTTCTGTAGTATTAGAAACCTTCTATCTTCATAGTTTTCACCTTAATTGCCATTATCTAATTTAGTCTAGTGCAGTTTTGGACTAATTCACAAATTGAATCTGAAACTCATTCAATTAAATTGGTATCTGACGTGAAAATCGTGAAGGTGGCATCAAATTTGCTAATTGTATAAACAGAGACCGAATCCTCCTTGGATTCCAATTACTCGCGCCTACGTTCCTGAAATAAAGATTTCAGAAAATATTTAGGATCCAACCTAATCTCAAGTAACGGCGAGAAAACGCATTCGAGTTTGATTAATACAATAAATTTACCGGCTGCCAGGGCATTCGGTTAGAATGAGAACACCTATACTCTCATGTGTACACTTCCGATAGTCTCCAAATTCGGATTACTGTTCTGAACGGTAAAAATGTTGCCTGCTGAATAAATCTTTTTACGCAGTGACGATAAACATTTGTCATGGCCAGCTTGGCAGTGGCAGTGGGCACCTTTTGTCTCCACGTGCCTTTTTTACTTTGATATGGGTCCAATTACATTTCATTATCTCTCGTAAAGGACTTGAAATTTCTTTAGGTCCCTGCTTTTTGTGTGACATTTTAGACGTTCATTGTAGAGCTTTTCAGAGGGTTATTTTGTCCTAATTTTGTGAAGAGAACCTTATGAACGTTTATAGTTAATTGCTATGGAGATAGGTACGACTTAATTTCTGAACTCGTATATCAAGTCCTGATCAACCAATTATCCTCTCTGAGAGGACTGGTATCGTATAAATTATTATATTGTATTATACTTTCGGACCATAGTGAAAAATATAGGTAGTCCGTTCATAATGGATACATATTGCATTAAAACATAAAAATGCAAAGAACCAATAAATCATACACCGCTTTAGATATGGTAAGGTAAAGTTTCGTATTTATACAGGAAAACAAATGAAGACGCCAAACCTCCTTGGGTCCTTGATACGAAAATCACGTTTTTCAAAAGAGGTTGCGCACAGACGGAATATTAAGGCGTGGACAAAGCTTGAGCAGCTTAGCTCATAGCCGAACCGCTTACATTACATTACTAGTACATTTTAACTACTAGCATGTTAACCCCTCCAGCTGAGCTCAAATGCAAGAAGGGGGTTCAATAGAGCGATGGGAGTGTGAATCTCTTGATCGTTAAGTCCGCCACCCTAATCATTAGGATATTGCTCCTTAAGGCCGTCGAATTTAAATTGCGATCATGCCTCCCCCAAAAACACTACGGTTTAGATGTCCGCCAATCAATTCCATCGAAACGGGTATATCAACATTGCGTATCGAGTTATCGTAACTTGGTTGGTTTACGTAAATAGTCGCTATTGTTTAACAAAGCAAACGGTACTAAAATGTTAAATATTCCAGATATACAAATGTTTCGACAAGCAAGGATGACAATTGTCTATGCATCGAAGCATTTCACATTGTTACATGTAGCTTTAGTTTTATTAGAAGCATTATTTATATAATAGCTATTTTGAGACATTTGGGTCAATTTGATAATTTGCCTGTAGCGTTTGTTGTAAGCCTTGAAGGAATTCTTATTTCTGTCATTAGGAGTTTTTCTATATAACCATAATAGCTCTCGATTTCGCTTGCTGCAAGTTTTGATTCCCCGTGAAATCCATTTAGGCTTAACTTCACTTTTAATTTTTATTTTTTTCTGTGGAAAGCACAGGTCATACAACAACTTAAACCAATGATAAAATATGTTGAACGACATATTGGGATCTTCATTTGTATAGACATCATGGAATGTAAGTTGTCGTAGATTGTCTTGAAACTTTTTCATATTTTCTTTACTATAATCACGCCTAAATGTGTACCAAAATTTAAATTTGCACGTTTTTTTTACTGGACATGTTAATATTTGTGCTGTATGATCAGACAACGCTAACTCAATTATTTGGTTCTTACAGCCTTTTATATTATGAGCAAAATTGTCAATGCAAGTTTTACTAACTAAACGAGTCGGGTCCTGCAATTCAAGAGTCAGATTAAATGAGGATAAAATTGAGTGAAATTCTCTCGACCACTTGTCATTTTTTAAAGTGTCTATGTTAAAGTCTCCACATAATATAACTTTTTCTTTTTTATGAAAATGTTTTGACAACACATGGTGTAATTTTTCCCAAAAAATTGTAAAGTGTTCAGAGCTTATTTTAGGTGCTCTATATACACATATGATATAAATTTGGTGCTCAATCAATTTAATAGCTGAAAATTCTGCGATTCCCTGTAACGATAATGAATGAATTTCATTTACAATTTTAAATTTATGTGTGTTCCTTACAAGAATGCAACTACCACCATGTCTATTTTGTCTCATATATGATGCAGCTAATGTAAAGTTAGGAATACACAAACTATACTCGTCACCGCTAATCATGTTGTGCTCGGTAATACATAATACGTCAACTTTAGTACCACTGTTGTGTAGTTCGTCAATGCATACAATTAATTGGTCACATTTATTGATTAGTCCATTAATATTTTGATGTAGAATGTTGATCCAATTATAAACGAAATAAATTATTCTCATTTGTCATTACACAATGTGAAGAATTATTATTAATTGTAACTTCATTATTATTTAGAAGAGGCATGTCAATATTTTCATTAATTACTGTCATATTATTTAGATCCATTTTGCAGTTATTACATAAGAGTATTTCAGAAGTGAGATTACAAACTATTTCCGCCTCTGTTTGGGTGCTGATACTTTTAAACATCTTAATATTAAGCCTTTTTTGTATGAGAGAATTTTGATAATTTTCCATCTCCCTTTTGTAAAAAATATGTAAAATTTCTTTCAAAAATGATCGTGCAAGGTAAGTTACAATAAATCTAGAACTAGGAATAAATTTGGAGAAATTTAGATCTATATACGCTACATTATCATATCTGTTACAAAGGAACTTCATTTCATAATTTAACTTTTTTACATTAAGGTGTCTGTTGTATGGTATTTCGCCTACAATAACATTTGTGTTTGTCACTGAAGTTAGCCAAAGGTTAAAACTAAAATTAAATTCATATGGGTTTTTGTCATTGATTCCACCTAGCAATATAACATAATCGTTTTTATTCAATTTTTTGATGTCACTCTTCATGGAGTCTAGAATATTTGGCATGGGTGCATTCGGTTTTACGAAACTTATTACATGATAATTATTGCCTAGAAGAAACTGTAATTTTTTTCTTAAACCAATGCCTTGATTATCTGAGATAATGACGACTTGTGATTTTCCTTTTATTTCGTTACTTAATTGTTTGTTGTAGACAGATTCAGCCGTAGTGTTGTTCATGTTCGTTAGATCCAATGAGTTCTCCTTTGGGACTTCAGCTTGAATCGCTTCAGGTATCGATTGTTTTGAAGAGTTTATATGACCATTCTTAGATAATGGCTCGGTGAACACTTTCAGTGGTGTAGAACCAAGACTTCGACATATATTTTTACCACAGTGAAGAGGAGATGTTCGGGATGCGCACATTCTGATTTTTAACATTTTTTTAGAAATCGGTGTATGGGCGTTACATTCGTGGCTCGGTAGAGTGTAATTTTTAGATATTTTTTTCAAAAGATCTATTTGTTTTTGTTGCTCCTCTATAGTCTTCGTTAGCCGTCTATTTTCGGATAGTAAATTATCTATCTCTTGATCAGCGCCGCATAATTTCTCTTTTAAGTTTTCCAGTTCAGCTGTTAATTCACATGTGTAAAATTTATCACTTGTTTGCGTCACACTGTGCAGACTGTATGTAGAAGTATCCAAAAGAGTAGAATTGCATAATATATCTTCATTTTCTTTGATGAAAATTGCTTTGATGAAGCAGCCAATTTATGCCGATTAAACGACTAATCGTCGTCGTATTAAATATAATTTGTTTACTATACGCTGAGTTCGATCGGATATGTTGATAACCTTATTTAAAGCTGCGACGGTAAAAACTTGCAACCTAAATCACCTTAACAGTCGTTTATTTCGTAAGCTAAGTACATGACGTTCTGTCGATAGATATTAAATAATAATTAATTAGTTACACCATACTTTTTTTTTAAATTTTGTGTTTTTATTGTTTTGATAGTTTTCAATGCAGTATTATGTAGACATCGATTCCGTAAATTTGGATTTAAATTTAAACCATGGAATGATTCGACACCAAAGGACGCCATTTTTGTCTTATAACAGCGGTGTTTAGACGGCTGTGTTCTGGTTTGAAGGTACGGGAGAGACATATCTACATTCT
>DWGW01001078.1:0-12161 GCA_018247775.1 Udranomia orcinus
TGCTGGAGACCCTAATTTTGTATGTAATTATCAATCTGGTGTGCAAATAAAGAGTATTTGTATTGTATTGTATTGTATATCTTTGTAATTTGTACTTACCTGTCTCAGTTCAGTTGCAAGATCGATGATAAGTTGATTTTGTTCTTTATTGAAATCCTTCGCTATCTTTTCCTCTTGGGGTCCTAGAATGAACGCTTTTATTAGATCTTATGTAATCACACAAATAGCTTGCAAAATTATTACATATGTTGCTGATGCGCTTGTAAGTTTGTAGCAAATACTGGTAAGTTTTAATAACGAATGTCACATGATTACATAAATTGATTGTTGTTGATTTAAACAACTGTTCAGGTTCGATACAATCATGTTCAATACTGTCTTCTAGTACAGAGTAAGATGTACGTATTAAAACTATCCTCACAATTAAAACATTCTAATGCTTTTGAATATAGTACAACTAGACTGGACAGACGTCGTAAGGTTGTTACAGTTTCATGCAAAACCTTGTAAAATATTATAATAAAAAGTGTAATGGTCAGATTATACTACGACAATATACACCGTTGTGTGTTGTATGAACGCGAGTGTCTCTAATTGCGAAATTTACTGCGACAGTACAAGAACGTGAACAGGATAGAAATTAATGTCAGAATTTCTGTCGTAGTCTGGACTTAGCTTGAAAGTTTTGAAGAATCAAAAAGTTTACCTTCAAAGGACTGTATAACGAAGACCCCTATGATAGTCCAAAGAACGAGGAACGTCGTGAGACCTAGTTGACAAACGACGCATCTTATGATCACGGAGTATATGGTTTCGCCTGCTGTCTTGGGCGCCGGGTACACTCTCAGCCAAGTATCCGGCATCTTAAATATAATAATAGATATCTTCTGAACATATCATGTACTCCAAGAAGTACTCCAAGAGTACTCCAAGAAATTGGTGAAAGAATATTAGCAGTACTTACGATACGAAAGGAAAAAGGTTTCGATGAAAGAGAACTTTTATAAGATTAGTAATGGTCTACTACTCTTTAATGGTCGTTTTACACAAAATACAGTTAGTTTTTCTCATCATTAAATTGTACACACCGCTGTGCATAGTAGTGTGGTTTAAGATAATAGTCCATACCTTGTGCAAAATAATCGTTTTCTTAGACTCCGCGGTGTTATTCGTCTTAGCTCCAAAATTATTCATACTTCTATCTAAGTTACTTCCCCGTCCTATATCTCTAATGTTAACACCAAAACTTTTGTATGGTTTATTATAGGTAGGTATTTCACGTTGAGGGATGTTTCTATCTAAAGGAAATTTATGATCTAACACAAAATCACGGCTCGCACTATCAAGTTTAATTTCACTGTCACAAGCACCAGGTAACAATATATTATATTCTTTGCTTACTTTACGTCTAATGTTTATCACGTTATTTTTATCAGGCTTAGCTAACACTGTTTTGACGTTTATATCATCGCCTAATAGTTTTAACGTTCTGTCAAATGAAACTGTCTTTTGGTCTTTATCCCTGTCACCGATTTTCGCTTTTCTATACAAGGGTTTAACGAAATTTATTTTTCTTTTAAACTTGTCTTGGATCGATTCCTTTTTCATTTTCGAGTGTTCGAGCGAAATTCTGAAAGGTGACTGTTTCCAAAACCTTACAGCATAGCGTGCTGGGAGCCAGAAATTATCAAGTTCCGGTACAGAATTTAACGGAAGCGCTTACTCGTCAAAGCATCAAACTTAAAACGAAAATGGGTTAAGACTCCGAGAAAGTGCTAAACTTTTATTCAGTTCGTTTATTCCAAGTTCTTTCGTGTAGACAAAGTCTTTAAGTGAGCGTTTAACTAAAGCACTTTCCGGTAATTGTTCGACTACTTTTATTGAAGGAACTAAAAGGCGCAGGTTACTTAATTAAGCTTTTTCTTATTGGTATTAATGTCGACACTTGGTGCTTCTTTGAAATTTAAATTAAAACTTAATTGACTCTGTATCAGAGTAGTAATAGTTAAAGAATATCTTCCTTATTTGGAATCATTTTTATATGCATCATTGTGCAAAAGTCAATGTGTATTTACGTGTCTCTAATAATTGTTTCGAAGATTTTAATAAAGTTAACTAATCTCCTCTGAGACAATTTGATGTACTGGTCCAACAGAAAACTAAGATTCATGACGATGAATAATACTGTTTAACATAGACGGTTGGAGCAAGTAATTGTAGCGCTTTCTGAACGACAGACCACATGAACTCAATTTAAAGTTTGTTTCTTTCCACGGTAACGCTGACGGCATGTGGATATTACTTACAAACAAGTCTTAACAGGACTGCGCTACGTAAATTCTCGTGATTGAAGTAGTAAAACACGTTTCAACTCGGCACTGAAAGCAATTACTTGGCTTACCAATTACTGAACTTGCAACCTGGAGTACTTGAAAACAGTACTGTATTACAAGCTGATGGATTGTATATTGAGCTGATTAGTCGGCAAGGTAGTTCAATTATAGCGGTATCAACGCCGCTCTCATTTTGACGCAAAGCAACTTTTTGTTTATCCAAAACATTGGGGAAAACAAAAAGGAATGGGAAAAGGATAATAAGGAAGAAGAGAAAAACTTGAAAATATCCTGGACTTAGAAATCGTATCAAAGAGCATTAATGGCAATCTTACTACTTAATTGGAAACAGAGGATTACCTCTGTCAAAAAATGTCTAATTAACTGCTCGCAGATAATCGCTGTATACCTAATATAGATAACAGCTTGCATAGTTAAGCAAATATTAGCTAGCTCTTTGCAAATTTTCCTTTCTTTTCGTTAAAGATTTTGGGTAAGTTGCGCTCTTTTTAGCCGTTCCTCCGAACAGGAGGGTGCATAAAAATCTATATCGTACGTGTCAAGCATTATTGAAGAGGAAAGCTAATACCAGCGAACACGTCGTGGACTGAGGAAAACATTGATTTTCTAGTTGCGCGAAACGCCGCCAGACTGCGCGGCGGCGCGCGCAACAAACGTCAAATTTTGTGTCCGGAAAAGTAAAATATATCACGAATTTATCCTTTTTACAATTAACAACAATGCAAAATCAATGGATTTGTTTCTTGTGCTAATAATACTGAAACTTTTACCCGGTTAGAAGTGTCAAAAATGGTGCAAAATTGACAATAGTGACTTCGCGTCAAATTGTGAATATAGGTTACCGTGTTATTATGAGATTTGTTTGTATCATTCAGTGGCCAAAATCATTTTTCGCTGTATTTCAATCACAATGTGGTCATATTAGTGTGGGAAATGCATAAGTGAAGCTACCTTGGAGTTTGTGAAGAGGTTATGACGTAGCCTCCAAGAATTATTTATTGTTTACGTGATATTTACATGCATATAATCTAGATAAATTTACTAACCGTGAAGTTCTGCCAGTTCAAAACAAAACGTATTATTGTATTATTTACGTAAAACTACGTCACCATATAAATTTCATTGAGTAAACGATACATATACACGGTACGCTGAAATTAGGTCAAGTGCACTCTGAATATAAGTTTGACGTCATCCCGTTGGAAAAACTGTTTCGGGAATCAAAAATTCGGCAGCGTGCGAGGAAAGTTGAATTTACTGAATCAATAACATTTATAGATATTTACGTGAGGAATGAGGATGCGATATTTAATTAAGTAGAGACAATGAGCGCCACGGATAAACATGCATATTTGCCTACGAGTCTTTGGAGCTTATATCTACAGATTGATTCGGAAGAATATTACTCTAACGCTTATAGTGACTGCGTTGATACTCTTTATATTAATTCGTTGGTATCATTGCGGCGACAAAGATCACCCAAAGTCAGCCTCGAGGACCGGTGATTTAGAATACCGGCCGGGTGCCTTTCTTCGAGGCCGGCAGCCGAATGACAATAAAAGTTATTGTGAATTTAACTATGGTCTGCCAGATCAACTTAAATGGGAGAATGTCCCCGTTTATCCATCGCCGGAAATAGGTAACAAAAGTCCATATAGGGTCATCTACAGTGCCATACAAGGTACAGCATACGTCAATCATAGTAGATATGACGCAGTAACATATGTCACCCAAGCTACTCCAGAATTTATTTACCATATAAGTGAAATAGCAAGATATTGGGACGGACCAATTAGTCTATCAGTCTTTGTGCCGGGATATGATTTAGATATAGCAATACAGATAATGAAACACTTATGTAAATGTTATCCCAGGATGTCGAAGGTGTCGCTCCATTTATTTTATCCTAAGCGCCATCCTCCGCAAATAAGAGGGCCAGAGAAATTTGACCTAGTTACCACGGATGTGCCAACTACGACCACTAACATAACGACGCAGGAAATGCTAAGAAGAAAGTTAGAAAACTATAGGAGCTTGGATAACAAAACTAGAGCTCAATACATACAGTGGGTACGGAAGAGAAAAGTTGAGAGAATGATGATGGGGCTGCGTATGAAGCCAGTGTTAGCACCGATTTTGCAATTTGAAGATTGTTCCGGCATGGAGAATTTTGATATTCACACATTCAGACGAGATAAAAACATGATATACCCGATAAATGTGGGTAGGAACGTGGCTCGGAATGCATCAAGGACGAATTATTTCATAGTGTCCGATATTGAAATGGTTCCAAGTGACGGATTAGCGCCCAAATTTCTTTCGATGGTGAGAAAACTTATGGGCGATAAGAAACGAGACGAGGGCTGTATATTCGCTAAGACAGTCTTTGTTGTGCCTCTGTTTGAGGTGGAGAGAGGCGAAGAGATTCCACGCGACAAGGACACGTAAGTTGATAAATAAGGCTTTTCTGGTAAATCCTTACAGAGCACGTAGCGATAAATTCTGCAAACATCTGCCCGCGGGTGGTCCTTCCAGACATGTCATTCTTTAAGCTATGCTGTTGTGAACCGGGGTTTTATTTTCATGTACAGTAGAGCTTCGATTAGCACAACGTCGATCAACCGAATGACCGCTCGCCTGAACTCCTGCTTGCGCTTACATTAAATTTAATTAAAATTGAAAAAAGTATCTTATTTTAGCTTACTTTTAGTAACTAACGCTTACGTATTCATATGTATTTCATCGCGGTTTAATTTGATGGTACAACCCACTTATATGACATATTCAGTATAATATTTGTAGTATTTGTTGCATATATATACTTAAAAAAGGGTTAAACTTTTTTATGTTCTACTACAGAGGTCTTCTATCCCATGCACATGAAAATAATGCTTCCATTCCAATTGTTAATGAAGTAATTAGTGGCAAAAGTGTAGTTTGTGTGATGAATTCCACACTAAGTATTAAACATGCCCTTTGTAGAACGACATATGTAAAAGATCATAAAACTGGCAATCTTAACGATTAGATTCTTGTCTGAGTCTCCTTGAAATTGATTTTTTATTTTTATTTATTCTTGATTCCTTGATTCGATTGGTCGGTTATTTACGATTTACGGTTGTACAAGTATCGAGTGCGTCTGTAACCTTTAGTATGGTAATTTGGAATAAACGAATCGCTTCCTGAAGTTTCATTGTTCTGTAATTTGATCGTCTTGGTTTATTGATTTCCCCATATAAACATTATTGTCCCATTACTCTCTCCTTCCCAGCACTCGGTCCACATAACGAGCGAGCCGTAAGGCTAATAAAGTTGAATTGTAAACAAATAACCCCACAACGGTATGGTGTAAAATTTCAGCGTGAACCTTCAGTTTTATCGTACATTTTATTGTCGGTCGTCTTTTAGCATTTATATTTATTTTCCGATCGGGCGGTTTCAAATTTTATTCACTCGCATTCATTTTACTACTCTGCCCGTGAGTACTAGGCGTTGACAATATCTTCGATGTTCGCTGTTTGATATCGAAATAGAAGCGCTGAAATGAACATTAAAATGAAATTGAACGTACATTTTTTGAAGTCATAAACTTCTTAGCGACGATACTTTTTACACGGGAAAAACTTACGGGTTGGTGACCGTCACGCAACGTGTATCTTTTTAAATTAATTTCACTAAAAAGTGATTTGTTATGAAAATTATCTATGATATAGGTATAGTTTACTCATATTGTAAATAGTTTTAAATTTCAAGATATAATTTTAAGTTTTCACTTCTGTTGGCAGTCTTCATGATTGCTTATTAATTTAATATTGCTTATTAGTTTATTATAATTTTTCGAGAGTATTTGCTATACAGATTGCCTATTGTTTTGTAGTTGTTGTAAAACATGTAGATCTAAACCTACGTCAAGAAGGACAAATGTTTTATCTCTGATAGTCTCCTATTTAACAAAAATAATGCTTTACTTGTGGACTGTGGCGGTAACTTTTCCACACAATGTAAAAATATTGCTTCGTAACAGGAGGTGGTGTAATTCTAGTCGTTATGGATCAATTCTATCATCTGGTAATTGCTGGTTTTGCCCTAAGAATTATTGTATTAATTAAACTTGTACTGTACTGCCAGTACTATGCACAGTGCAAATGGAACAACCGCTAAGGATCTCACATTCGCTCACTTCCCGAAGGGCCTCCTAAAAGCCGTACCTACTCTATCCTGCCCTAGAAGTTGCAATTCATCTGTTTGCTACTTCTAAGGGAGTAACTTTCAAAACAGCTTAACTTACTGTTATAACTTAAAATTATTGTAATCAAGTTATGTGTGCAATAAATAAGTTTTTGGGAAATGTATTCTTGTAGATTGATAAGATTCTGTGTAAAGAATATTTCGGCATAATTATCTTTTTTTTTAAACTACCATGCAGTCTGTCTGATGGTAAGCGGTCACCACCTCACCACCTCACCACCATGGACATTTGTAATCAACATAGAATTAAGTTCTTTTTTAGATTGATTACAAACTTCTACATCATATTTTGAGTTTGTGATTTTTGATAGTCTACATCTCATTAAACATTTTGGCGAAATTATGTCAATTATGTTAATATTAAGCAACTTACTCGGAGACATTCCCGGAATACTATATAGATAATATGGGACTCTTCAAACATAGCGCAAAGAAAGCTCTCCTCGAAAACCAGAAATACATTAGCAATTCCTCTGGTGTTGCAAATGTCCATAGACGGGCGTCGACCATTTAACATCAGGTACCCTGCTAGGTTATTACATCGTATAATATATTTAATATAATATGTATGCCTTAAAAATGCATTACTCCTTCCATATTAGATTGGTCCGCATGATCGCCGCGAACCGAGCGATGTATTTTCATCAAAAAGTCTGTTCTCACTGCCAACGGTTTCCGGGCCTTCAGACGTGGTTGTTGCGCGCCTCGCCAAAGGTTGTCGAGGTATGTAAAAACAAGTTATATTTGGGTATCTATTTAACAGTGAGTTTGTGAAGTTTTAGTAGGGATTGAATCAAAATATTTTTTTGCATCAATGACTCCTGCATAATATTTTTTTGCATGAATGATCCTTAAAATATTATGTAAGGTTTTATAAATCTTACCATATTTTTTTCGTTTATTCTTCATTGTTGGGACGGGGATGGGGACAGTTGGCTGTCAATAAATGTGAAAACATAAATTTAACAACAAATGGTTGTACGCATTGATGCCATAACATATAGGAACGAAACGAAAACACAATTGGAATTGTGCTAAAGAATAACTCGAACTAAAAAGCATTTATTTTAGTGAGCGCCATCCCATGGACGCGGGCTCTTAAATAATTAGTTGGCAATTAGTTCGAGGCGTGAACATAGGAACCCTTCGGCTGAAGGTTGGGAGGGAGGGGTGCAGGGGTGGGTGGTGGGGGGCCGCATAAATTTATTAAGGCCTCGGCTGTCAGCCGCAGTGAAGATTGAACAACCTGTCACTTCTGAACTAGATTGAAGTGGCACCCAGTTAGTCGACAACCGATTGGATTACAGAAAGCGGAATGAAATGAAAACGGTTCACGGCATTGATTTTCGACTGCGGCGGTCCGTTTCTTGTGTAGCTTTGTGCAGTTTGCGTCTGGGAATCGTGAAAAACCTTTTAGCCAAGATTAGGTACTGTTTACCAATAAGAACTATGTCTAAAGATTCGGATTAGAAAGCTTGCATTAAATCACTTTTAATAGTTATTCCAATTAGTAATCATTGAACGAATTTGTAGTCTTATAATGAAGCACTGTATCAACGCTAGGAATTGTTATGGAATTTCTATCTTTATCCTTATCAAATAGACAACCTGTCTTAAATTAATTCGTAACTACCTACTTAACTAGCTACGGGTGTAGCCACTTCTTGCGAACAATTCCACAAAATATAACATTTTCTAAACCATTTTAACTCCATTGTGATCAACATGACAATAGATCTAAATAGCTTTATGAGGTGGAAATCATCTTTAAATAAAGCTTGTTATATGTAATTATTCTGCTGATACAGAAAATAATTACAGCCAATGCTGATAGCTCGGAGGGAGTACCCGTACCATCGCTGGGAGCCTCTCTACTTCGGCACCCAGAAGGAGCCTTGGTACAGCGAAATGCTCTCCTGGGAGGGGAGGCAGGATAAAATGACGCAGGTATATGCACATTTTTGATATATATATTCTGATTAGACAATAGCAAAATGCAATTTTAATTGACGCAGTTTTAAAATGCAGATCTGTCTAAAAATTACCTAAGTACTAAAATCCAACAATTGATCACTTATTAATTTTCATTTAAGTTTAAGGGTTAAGACACTATTATATAAACCGAACAAATTGAACTAATTATAATTAATCCGAGAATTGTTAAACGGCTATAGGTCATTTAACTTTAATCAATTGTTCCCAATTGTGACATTTATGATACTCCCTCTACATGTTTCTTTATAAATCATTTGATTGAAGACTATTATGCTGCCAAGTTCAACCTACAGTTCTCCAAATTGTTCTCAGAAAAGCCAACATCATCCCTACTCTACTTTTGCATTAAAACTGTTTACATTGTTTTTTCTCCAGTTCTCCTAATTGTTCTCCATAGCCAACATCATCCTCTACTTTTGCATTAACACTGTGTGCATTGATTTTTTAAAGTTTGATTTATACTTAAATTATTACTTATATATTAACATTACTATATTATAATTTTATTTATAAAGTTAGATCTTGGCTTTACGCTTTAACTTGGCGTTACTCTGCATGCATGTTTGTAATTTGGATTTCTTTTATAAATAATGTCTATCACCACGCATATGGCTTGTATGGTCGACTAAGACTTATTACTCGTCGTTCTATGTAAAATCTGTACACAAGGGTGGTGTGGTACAATGGGTTTACGGTGTTGGGCCTACCGAATATTAATCACTTGATTTTTCGTTCGTTTCTTATTTTCGTTTTTTTTTTCTCTCCTTCTTTTTGGTTTTCTTTAAGTCAAATATTAAATTGAGAACTTTATTATTGTGTCTAAGAACCTATCTTTCTTTTCTAAGACTATTTGGTGTTTACTATTTATGACCCATGTGCCATTCTCATCTAGGAACCATTATATTATATGGTATTATTATAGATATTATAAAGGTTCACAAAATAATGTATGTATGATATTTACGCGATTGTATTCTTGTATTATTGTATTGTATTACATTGCTTTGTTAAAATGCAGTAGGTATGGAATTCTTTAAGGTATTCTGAGTCAAATAGGGCATTTTTGGGCTTGAAAGTTCTGCACTAAGATACCCCACAAATATTTGAAAGTCTAGTTCTTTTCACAGTTTGTGGTAGATGATTATAGTTAGTCATGTCATATGGTCTATCCTACTCCATCTAATAATAATATATCTGCCTATAAACACCTTTAATCAATCCCACACTGGATTCATTTTTTGTCTGATGTCGACATTTGTATTTGTACAGGGACACAAGACTAAGTGTCTCCTCCTTTTATCACACTCGAACACAGAATACTTTTTAGAACACAGCAATCCGAACACTGATGTTATAAGGCAAGAATAGCTCTTGCGATGATGTCTTCGCAGTCACTTCAAGAGGTTCTAGCATCTTCAATTAATAGTTACAACACCTACACAAAACTAATACCTACTAAACTAAGTCCTATTTCGTAGATGCTCGAACTATGCCTTCAAGAATACAACATGGTTGTACTCGACGGTGCGTTTCTATGTCACGCTTCTCGACGTATCTCCAAACAACGCCGTGAGAACACCCGCCGGGCTCGCAAATCGAATATGTATAGATATGCGTCCATTATTCTCTCTTTCAAGAAAACGTATAATAATACGGCCACGTTTAGGACTTCGGCTGTAGAGAAGTGTCATATTATGTACGGGTTTTGATTGGCTTAGTAATGAATAAATTTTGTTTACTGTTAGTCTTGTTTTCCTTTAGTAGATGGTAGTATTTTGTTATGATTTTTAAAAATAAATTAGCTTGCACGACGCCTACTAAATACTTTTACTGTACGTAATTACTTTTGTCCAACTTTCGTCTATAGGTATTCATCTTCTATCTGCTATTTCAATGAACCGATCCACTATATGCATTTATTGCTCCACAAATGCTAGAGCTGCTTTCACGAGTACCGGATGGTGCAAATGGACTAATTGTTAGGAAATAAATTTAGTTCTAACCTAATGCGGACGCAGTAAACTTCGACGCAGGCTTGTTCGATATGTAATTGTATACTTACTTGGAAATATTCAACAATTACTTAAAGTCTCACAAATCTGTACAAATAAACATTTTAAGTTGTTAACGTTTAACACTTAACGTTTCCGACAGTTACCGTTAGCTCCTTTTGTTAGTGACACTATGACAGTGGCTTAAAACATTGGAATTATAACTATTAAAAATTAAAAATCAACATTTTCTTCATCTCTTGTTCAACAGATGCTAGAGCTGTGTCTCCAAGAGTACAGAATGGTGGTGTTGGACGGAGCTTTCCTGTGCCACGCGGCGGCGCCGAAGAACGCGTCTCGGCACAACCGAGCGGTACGACTCAACAACCGAAGATACATGACTATCATTGGTGCGTTGAAGAAGAAGTATCCAGACAAACCCCAGTGTAAGGTCATGTGGGGTAAATGATTATTGAATCGAGTGACTTGTTTGTCACGAGTAAGCTTATTGTAGATACGACTCAACACCAAAGATAGACTGTCATTGGGGCATTGAAAAAGAAGTATCGAGCAAAGTAATACAAACCCCAGCTTAAGGTGATGTGGGGTAACTGATTACTGAATCGAGTGACCTCTTCATCACCCATTTGTCATTAGTGACCTTTTTGTTCATGAGGTCGGTAGTAAAAACAAGTTATAAATGAGATTGAATAATTGAATAAAAGAGGTATCCAGATGATGGAGGAGGACCTATGTATATAAGCGAAAAATACATTGTCTCGCGGTTTGTATTGAGTTGTTTTTTTATTATACTTTTCATAATTTTAATTGGAATTTTAATTGATATTTGCCGATCTCGTTCGTGTAAAATTAATTACTTTGTACTGCCTACTTATGTAGAATGTACGAAAGTATGTAAAATACAAAAATGTAGCATGACTACATTACAGAAATTATATGGGATATCGGCCCTGATGCTTTAAATTCGATATTGAGTTGTCGTGACTATAAAAGCAGAGTTCTCTTCATGCTAATCATGATAGAGTTGGCGACCATGATAGTATGTTTGCCAATTCTAGAGCATTTTTTAAAATTACTAGTATATCAATACATACTAGTAATTTTGTTAATCCCTCCAGTTATACTCATAGGCTTGTGTTAGGAGTGGGTTCACGTCAATAGTACAATAGGGGAATGGGGATCGAACCCACGACCTCTCGATCGTAAGTCCGTCACACTACCCATTTGGCTATTGCCGCTTAGCGTGATAAGCAAACGAGCATGTAGTCCATCTGTAATCTCTGTAACCATTCTTCTTTAGGCTGACTACAGATGCCTTGCCCCCTGAGGACTAAGTTGGAACGCTTGGGCTTCTGACATCACAGTAGCAAGAACATTGCAATTATAACGCCGCTGTTATATTACATTTGTTTAAGGAAAATCCAGTTATGCTCTTTTTTTATAAAGTTATTTAAAAAAACAATGATCAGTCTAAGTTTTTTTTTTTTATAAAAAAATTGAGTGCGTTTGACCTCAATCTTGCCTGATGGAAAGCAACGATGAGATCTAAGGT
>DWGW01001079.1:0-12159 GCA_018247775.1 Udranomia orcinus
GGTAAACGTTATAAAGTTAAATAACAATAAAAGAGAGATTGCTGTTTATTTTATTCTAATTATGTACTAACCTGATGGCATCCTATATAATACATTCGTTTTCCATTTAAAAATTAAATGCAATTGCCCGTGTTGCAAATCAAAAGCAATTAAAACTAAATTTGGTCAATAACTTTACGTTATCATGATTTACGTAACAAACATTTCATTTATAATAATTCCAGTAATATTTGTAAATAGTTTATTTATTAATAATTTATTTATTTGGGAAGATTGTGTATCATTTTTAAAATTACTTTAAAAAAACCAATTATATTCGAATTAAATAATAAAACCTTTGTATATGGGCGGATCACTAAGATGGTTGAAAAGCTCTCCTTAAAGCATAAGGCATTGATACACATATTACTTTTTAATTGTTTGTAAATAATGTAAACATGTTGGTGGAATATCATGTACCTATTCCGATCGGGAAGGCTAGGTTAGTGTAATCCAAGTAAAACTTAAAGTACGACATGATTTTCAACTACTTCTTTATCATACATTATCTTACGTTATTATATTACGAGATACGTTCAATTAATCATCGTTTGTGTAAATAAAAACAACTTTTAGGATCTTTACGTCGTTGCAATTAAAATTCCTTTTCTATTCTAAACTTCCTACAAAAAAACGAAAATCGATCACAGTTTCGTCAAACACACGTGCTTGAAATGCTAATGTTATACGTTTATCTAGTCCAATTGTTTTATGTAAATTAAGTCAAAGCCACGCGTACTGACCACTGTTAAAATTGTTATATCACAAACAAATAGGATGGGCACCAATCTCATTTCTCCTATTCACCAAGATTTGTTCCAGAACTTTGACGAATAGGGAAGGCCTGGTACAAATCACTTCAGAACCTGAGAGGGCATAAATTACGTCACACGAATTTCATAATTTTTTGTCTCCTCGTTTGTCCTTGTCACAGCTGGTCACACTTTTGAACCTCCATTCCGTCCATTCCATGTGACGTCAGACAAATTTATAATAAAAAACATTATTTTGATAAAAAATATTCAATCTTCATAGTTTCTGCTGTTTTTAAAGCGTATCTTAAAGTACAATCCCTTGGGTGGGGGCCCCTATCCGTAAAGGCCCACACAGTCACAGAATAAAATTTAAACGATATTAAATCTCATTCTATAATACAGATCAGTGCAGGACTCCTACTTACATCTGATAATATTTCGCTACACAATTAATAATGTCTTTAGAAAATAAGAATAAGAAAAAAACACAATATAAATGATTAAAAATAATTCGTAGGATTTTATAGCTGTGAATGCAATTGGGTCTGGGAATGAAATTTTGTGAGAATTGTGCCCTCCTAATTCTTCTCTACTACGGATCCGGAAAACGTCAACAATATCTAATGTTTCTTACACATTACATATCCTGCCAGTGAAACCAGTAGCATTATTATTGTTACTGGATATTTAAATAGCAAAACGGTACTATCAGTAATTAAAAAAAATAAACATAAAACATTATGCTCTGCATAAGCCTAGTAATTAATCTCGGCGACTGTTTGATTAGATGGTCTGACAGTGGTTACATGATTCGCTACAACACCGGTAATTATGCAAACCCATTGCGTCTCCTTGTCTCTATGAGATATTATCTAAGATTGAAGCGGTGCCGTAAATAGAGATCATAATTGGAACTAAAGGCCCAATTACGACCACTGATACGCATTGAATACATTCCTCATGACTCCTAAGACTGAGTATTCAACGGAATAGTCTAAAACCGAAACAACAGGAGTGATTGGACAAAGACATACTAACTAAATAGAAATCTTGCTACTGGTTCTATCAGATACATTCTTAATATCAAATGATTATTAGATATATTATCATTTATTTATTATTAATCCTATTAATATTTTAACTGATGTTTGTGAGGATGTTTGTTACTCTTTCACTCAAAAACTGTTAGAGATTTGGATGAAACTTTATAAGACTGTAATTTATACAGACATTATAAATATTAATTGGCCAAAATATGACGATAAGCGTCAAGTCAGTCGGAAAAACCTCTTTCAATGTACTTAATATACCTATATAATATAATGCAGGCGAAGCCACAGGAAAGAACTAGTTATAGTAAATACAGTCTCTAAGCTTTCTGTCTCATAAAACTTATTTGTAGAATTAGCACGAATAATTTCCAGGTTTTTTTGATAATTAATTATCAAAAAAAAATGCGTATACTCGTATATGCGTGTAATCATTTTTCGTTTTGTGTCATGTTTCCCCGCATATTGTTGTAATAGTAATTTTATTAATAAACGGTAATGAACTACTTTACCCGTTATCCGTGTTGCAAAACTGTATTAATTAAACGCATTTAATACAATATAATTAAAAAGAGTTCAATCGCGGCGATAAAATTCCAGTGCATTTACGATAAGAAAAAAACGAAAAAGTGGGTCATACGCTTTTATGAGTAGATTGCGGCTGCTAATATAAAATGAAGAAATAAATAGTGTATTAATATAATTATATTGTATGTGAAGATACTCTTCTTTGTCTTCTTGTCCTCTCATAGATCCCTGATGCGAGCATTGAAAGGCTATGGGATTTCCTATGAAACGGTGTTTTCATTATCGTATATCGCGCTTAGGCTGTGATATTTGAAATGGTGATATAAGAGCATTAAATTGGTAGCAGTGTTGAGAGCTCTGACACTTAAAGAGCATAAATCGCTCAATTCTTCAATATTACAAGTTCGTGTTAATTCTATAGTTACAATATTCATTCTTAGATAATAGACACCTCAAAGATCATAATCACTCAGTTCAATGAATTATTAATAAATGGAGAAAGAAATAAAGATAAGAAAAAAGAAAGATAAATACATAGATAGATGAATAAATGAGCATACAATCATGCATATAAATTACATTAAGACTATTGCTCCATGATCTAATTAGTAATTCAACTTTAGCTACTTGGAACATAAAATGATATCACATTTATGATAATCGCTGGTTACAAACCGTCTACAGATTTATTAACACTGCGATAAATTTCATGCATAACCGATATCTGGGCTACAAGTGTTGGTTAACATAGAAAGTCCCTTCCAGTCCTTACAGAATTTTTGCAACCTCGCGTAATTAAAATCTAGGTAGCTTTAAATGTGTATGGACTGTGATGTGGTTTGAAGTTTGGGACCAGTTGTCTGTTATCTATTTCTCTATTTCTAAAGGGTTCATAATCTATATTCATGTGTATAACAAGGATTTAAAGTCAACAAAGGTCGTATATAAAATTCTCTTTTTCTCAATTTCCTCGCTTTATTACTTTACCTTATTTACTCAGATCTATTCACGCCTCAAACGCACATAACTCGATTACGATTGGGTTTGCATAATTAGGTTACAGGGATTGAGCAAAAAGGCAATCATGAGTAGAGAACCACCCAACTAATTGGTGTTTTAATATGCAAAAGTTAGGCGTCAATTGGAAACCGCTCGAGATCGACTCGACGGCAGATTGCATTTCACTGTTACTCAACAACTTCACTGTTACCAACTGTTACTGGAATCAAAACCTCGTCACGTCACACTTATTGAGTGTAACGCTAGACTACAGCCTATAATCTGCGATGCGAATAGGCGATAACTCATGTAATACCCGCATTCCGGTACTTAAAAGAGAGAAAACCATCGTTGTACAAATATCTAATATTCATCAAAGTATTCAAAAAATATTCGATGTATAATACAAAAAAACCTAAGATTCAATTATTGAATCGACATTCTGCACTTAATTCTGTTACAATTATTTAACAATTAGGTTTAGATCTTAAGTTTTATATTTACGATTGTTTATTATTACCTTAAATTGTCTTTAAAGACTTTATTATTAGGTACCTTAAATTGTCTTTAAAGTCTTTTACGAGTAAGGTACAGGTGCACGTAGCAGGTGCTATTTCATTGGTGAAAAATATTTTTTATAGTCTTCTTAAATAGAGTAAAATGCCATTAACTGTTCCCTTCCTTCTTGTTAAGTTTTTCATTTCTTATTATAGATAATACCTACTTAAAACTTTCCAAGACAAAATTGCATCGTTTAGGCATGCGTGCATCGCAGGCCGCATCATCGCTCGTCATCAGACAAGAACGTCTTAATAGATATTTTTATACAAAGTATCAAATGTGCATTTTTAATAAATATATTTTTATCCATTAAGTTTTTTTCAATATTCGTCTTGCATAGAGTTTAAGTCACGGAAATTTCACCATTAATAGTATTTCTGAGTAGTTCATAATTATGTCACAAGAAAAATTATATTTACTATTTTACGATTACTATGTGTCGGGTATTTATTACTTACTGGAAACACTTTAGATTCGACGTATACTTATAATGTTGTCTCTAGGCAAGGATAAGGATATAACAATGTTTTTACGTAATAATTGCGTGTAACTTTAGTATTTCCTACAGATCTATAGCCAAGATACTGAAAAATTTACACAAATACAATAAACACCTCATGTAAACTTTCTCTGTAACGTATGAATTAATGTTACTGAACATTTCTATTCCGTTTGTATCTAACTGGCGCTATTCCCACGAAAAGGTCGTGATCATTGACTCGCCGTGAACCGTAGCTCAGGAGCGATTCAATTAAACAATGCCGTAGTTTCGAGCTGTTGGGAAATTCTTGTAATGTAGATAACATTTCAGCACGGACGTACATCCATAAATGTCCTGATACCCTTTTGTTTCTCGATACAATTGTCTAGGACTTAATTATTCCTGGTACTCGAGTCCAAAGCAGACCGCATAATAGACAACTAAATTTTTTATCGTAGTTAAAGAAAAAACTAACCATAAGTAGAATTATTTGAAAGGTGATGGGCTGGTATGCATTATTTCTGTGGGGTTAATAAGTAGCTAAACGATAGACAGTTAACTATGGAAATAACAGTTGATGACGTTTACGTCAATTATTTATAATTAAGTCAAAAGTAAGTCAGTAGGTATCGTACTTGTCTATGAGTTATATCTTATCACCATGCGAATCTGCTCTCACTCACACGGTAGTTACTACTTGCAACATTACATTTGCACTATGTTGGCCTATATTACAAAATCATGCAGATAATATGTTAAAGGAGTCCGGACTTATAGAAAAATGTTGCAGATTATCCTGAAGTTTGACGCAAATATGGGAAAAGTATGATCAAAGTCGGTGATACAACTGCTACATCCCCCCTGAAACTTTTGCTAAGTTAGCGTTATTGTGTGAGGCTAGTGGTAGCTTTTGAACCTGTTATATTCATCGTTTTGTTAGATGTTTTTTAACCTAACGTCCATGTCGGATTTCTTATGCCGCTACACCTATTTCTGCCTTACAATAGACCTACAACTTACAGTATTTTTGCTGCTGGATTCTGGTTTTTAGGGTATGTGGGGTAAAGGAGACGTGTTTAACCGAGGCGTTAAATGTAAACCTATATCCTCAGGGATACCGACGCATTCATAGTCCATGGGCGGTTGTGATCACTTAGTTCTTTGGACTGCATGCTCGTTTGCTATACCACTGCTATAAAAAACTTATTAATATTATTTGAAATGCAATTGTAAAATGCTGCGAAAAAGAAACTGTCGCAACGTCTGCATTGTTGTGCAATGTACCGACATCCTTTAGTGACAGACGTCTTTAGGCGTATCGTATCCGGTAGATAATTAAAGAAAACATCCGGCTTTACAAGTTAATCACCCAGGTTTAGTATATTATGCATGTACTTTTCTTGCAAAATATTGTAAGACCACATTGTTTAGTTTATTGAATGTTCGATTATGGCTCAGCTAAAAAAGACAGCAAAAAACGAAAATACAAGTCAGCCTGTGTCAAGCCCATGATAAAATATTCCGACTTGCTTGAGAGCACTTTAAAATAATGTGTATCCGAATTTTAAAATAAAATATTACTAAATTGATGACTTTCTCATATTTTTAACCGACTTCAAAAAAGGAGGAGGTTATCAATTCAACACGTATTTTCTTTTTATGACCATCCAAATATACAATACTATATACATACAATACATACAAATACAATATACATTTTAATATAGATTATTTATTAAACTATTAAATAATATGCCATTCATAGATGTTATTCTTTATATTAATTATCAATATTTCGCAAAAATCATATCTATACATGCTACACGACAAAAGCGGGCAAATAGATGAGTAGTTAAATTAAATAGGTATAATTAATTTGAAAAAATCTTCTGAGCAGAAAATAAATATTAATCTTAATAATAGTACTGTTACCATGCAGCATAAACTAGGCAGTCTAAGCTTCATGACAGTTACATACCACACAACATATCCGAACGCACTCTCACTTTTTGTATTTGACCAATCAGACGAGAGCGTTCGACATCTTGTTTTGTAACGTTGAAATTTTAAAAAGTCAAGTTCAACGTTTATCGGTTCATGTTTCGCTTTCAATGTAGTGTCATCTTAAATTTAGATTATCCGGTTTAAAATATAGTAATTGGTGACAAAAGTGATTTAAGTACATAACAAAGTGTTGTTTTGATGTGAATACCTATTTTTTATTCGTAATATTTGAATAATCGAGAAAATGATTACACTAACAGAGGATGTCACTACTCTTTTGTAAGTAGGCAATTAAATGTTTAGAGAACAAATTTGAACGCTGATTAGTACTCTAAACAAAAGGTTTTCTTTACCAAATACCTAAAGTGTTAATGTAACTGTAGTACCGTGGTATTAAAACTTTTGTTGATGTCATTTCTAACGATAAACAACCATAAAATCGCGCCCTTATTTCTCACTTATTTTTTCATAATGTTTTGGATATTTCCATTTATTTATACATAGTTCACAGATATGTTACTTTTAATTCATATCTTTGCTAAACTTTAGTCTGAAATATAAATACTATTCAAGTGATAGAATCTGGAATCGTCAATTTACGCCGTTATTTCGAATATTGCTGAGATGCTCTTAAAATTACGTTACGTTACGTTTTGTTGATTTATAGATACTAAAATATTTCAAATACTCCCTACCCATTAAATCAAATAACATTATTAATTTTATTAGTGTTTAACAAAATATTAATATGCAGAAAATAATGCATTTCAAGTTTAATTCAAGCATTCGCATTAATTCGCATATTATTCAATTATTTATTTCAATTTATTTCATACACGAAATATGCATCATTGTGTCATCCTGTTTGCAATTCTTCCTCTCATTTCAGCAATGAGGTTCTACAGGAGATATCTCAAAACGTCCGGCACATGATGGAGGAATTGTGGCTCAACTGGTCTCATCTCGGTGTGGATGATGCCACTAAAGTGAACAACATCACGAAGCTTGTGCAGATCGAAAAGGAACTCCACAGGGATGTCATATCAGAGACCAGACAGAAACTCAAAACCATGCAAGCACAAGTTGACAGTAAGGCCTTTTTTGAAGTATATTTTGTTTATAGAAATTTATCCTTTTGTATGCATAACCTTCTGTTGTCTGTGTCTATTGAGGAGACACACTTAACAGGAGTCTCATTAATCCTCCGTAGCCCTCTCATTTTTCTTGACCTAATAAACATGATAATCTCTTGGGTTAAGTAAAGATTTTCATATGCAGCATTGAGCACTTACCATCAAGTGAACTGCATGCGAGTTTGCTTCTCATAATTAAATTCATATCTATATAACACATATTTCTAAAGTAGGTAAGACTATATACATTAGAACATAACATTATTGACTACATTTGTTGTTTGTTTTTTAATAGAATTAAAGGAAGAAACTGAGGAATTAAGCAGATGTCTGTCTGTGGACATAACAATATTGGATTTCAAGGAAGAAATGATGTTGGTAGATTACAAGAGAGAATTGGAAGATCAGATTGCGGGGTAAGATGTGTTTTATTAGTTTTTTGGCATTTTTTATTTCATACCATTGATCAGATTGCTAGATCTGTCGTTATAATTTTGATGTATGTTTTCTTATGTATTTCTATTTATGTATCATACAGTATGTTTGCTTTATATGCAGGTCTGTTTCGGATCATAATAATGTGTGACCAAGAGCTTACTTACATATTACTCTTTTGTTTCCAATGGTACAAATACTTTATACGTTAGATATAGGATACATATCCTTTCAAAGAAACACCACTCTATTCTAGTATGATTAACACAACAATATTATAATCACTTGTTTTGTGACTTTGTTAATTTTGTAGCATTTGATATAAGACTACCTTATAAGCTTATTTTACTAATACAAAAATCTTGTGTCATTATCCAAATCATACTTTTGCTTTCATAAATAAAGAAACAAATAAATATTCGCATCTTTCATGACATTTCATAGAATTATTGTTTTATAACTGTATTATTGCTTATAATATATTTTGTTGTTCTAGGTATAGGGAACAGATGGAACAACGTCGCATGAAAATGGATAGGCTACTTGAATGGCAAAGGGATTTGACAGAGAAACTAGGAGTCACCATACAAGAGTTGCAAGACGTACCACTACCTTCCGAAGAGGAGTTGGATAAACTGAAGGCGCATCTTGAAGTCTTACAGGCAGAGAGGGATAAGAGAGCTGAAATATTCTTGAACACCCAGGTGGAAGTAAAGGATATTATGGGTAAGGTTTTGATCATTTGCTACGTTAGTTTATTATTTTATGTTTAACAATAAACCCCTTACTTGGTAGTATTAACACATTATCGTCTAACCATCTTGTTTTTCTTTAACCTTCTAAAATTTTTCTTCTTTTAATGCATATACTGTGAAAGTAAAGAAAAATTTTCTTGATTTTCATGGGTTCTTATTTATTACGTCATGTAATAAACATATTCCAGGCATTTATCTGCCCAAAAACTACTTTTTTTATTCCAATACATACAATTTTCAAATTTAAATGTTAATTTTCAGACAAGCTTCAGATTAAGCCTCAGAACAAGTTTGAACACATTGTGGTGTCCTCTCTGTCTGTAGACTTCAAAGTTACTGATTTAAATATGGACCGTCTTGCAAAGCTTCATCAGGATTTACAAGAGAGATATGAACAAACAAACAATAGAGTAAGTTTCATTATCTATTAGTATAATATAGCATATTCTAAGTGGTCTATTCATCATTGTCAAGAGTCATGTTAGATATCAGATTTAGTTATAAGGATCCTCTTAATATGTACATCCAGTAAAAAAATTAATTTTAAAGTTATTGTGCTCCATTTTAACTTAGGCAGAGCAGTAAGTGGAATGCTAGTGACCAGCCTTCTTCATACTTAGCAGCGCACTTGGGTAGCAGTGGCTCCTGTTGCTAAAAGTACAATTATTGGAGACACGTTAATTTAATTCATAAAATATACAATAAACTCAACTCAACAGCCTGATATGTGTACTATAATAGTTTTAGTTTAATAAGTTCTCATATCATATTGTATTCTATAATATATGTCTTTGTAGGTACTAGAGTTACGTGAACGTCTGTCCAAGCTATGGGATTGCTTGGAGGAAGATATGATTTACCGTGAAAACTTCCTGCAAGCGCATCCAGGCTGCCATCCGCAGACTGAGATGGCTATTAAGGACGAGATCAAGAGATGCGATCAAATAAAACGTCAAAAGATTCAGGTATGTTTATGTGCTTTGTTTCATTTACTTTAATTTATATAGTAATAAATAAAATCAGTTAATAAACTGCCCTCTTATTATTAATAATAAGTAAACTCCAAATATCTGTCATAGTGAACATTTAGAAAATACGAAGTACAGACAATACTTATAGGGGCATTATTCTATTCTGAATATAATACATTATTAGTGATATTCTTTTGAGAAAAGAGCATTTTTGAGACCTTTTTCGGGAGGAAAAGGAGCCATGATAAAAACTAGGTAGACCTCGCCAAGTAGAAAGTATGTGGTAGTAACCTTCATTATAATTTAATACTTCTTAAAATTTTACAGGTGTTTGTGGCTAATGTCCGTACCAAGATAAAGCTGATGTGGGACAATGTGATGTACTCGAACGGTGAAAGGGAGGAGTTCGTGCATTATTACCAGGACATCTTCACCGAGGACACCCTCACTCTGCATGAATTGTACTTGGAGAAGGTTTCTAAGTACTATGAGGAGCATAAGTGAGTTCAAATAACAATTTTTTTTTTACATTGTCGTTCAAGAAAGCGTAGATGTATTTTTTTTATTAGGATCATACCTTAAAATTATGAATTTACTTACATAGTATTCATATGTTGGGTTCAATAATTTTGTAGGAACTTGATAATTAGCTAACTAAATCTACTATATTTTAATTTTCTATAACAAATGTTTTACTAGGCTAGTGTATATTAGGTAACTAACAGGAATAGCTTAAACAAATCAAATATCAGTATTATAATACTTAGGACAATACTTTACGGACTTTGTTGAGGTGACGTTTCATGTTTATGTACACTAGCCATTGAAAGTATCAATGGTTGAGATGGTAAATTACCTATTAGGTTTTTCTCTTACACATCATGGTCTAAAGCTTAAGCGTTTAATGATCGTACGCAGACATATATTTGAGCCGATTGTGAGATGTACAAATCATCGAGCTTATCGTGATTTAATGATTTAACGCAGACAGATCTTCGAGCTGATCGTGACGCGCAAGAACCTGTGGCTGAAGATGACGGAGCTGGAGGCGCGCGCGTCGGAGCCGGGCCGCTACCACAACCGCGGCGGCCAGCTGCTGCGCGAGGAGAAGGAGCGCAAGGCCATCGCCAGCAACGTCAGTACTCTTTTTTTAAGGGGGAAAACCTTTCAAAAGTACCCATGTCATGGGGGCGGTACTGGCTTATGTGGGATAATCCACTATAAATCCGTTGGTGATCTATGCTGTTTGTTCGGGGAACATAGAGATACTTCTGTGTACTTCTCTAAACTCTCAGACAAAACAATGTTACAAATTACAAAAGTCATTCAATTGCACTAAGATAATTTAAATGAAATCTCTTTTCTTTTTCATGTAGTTACCAAAAATAGAAGCACAGATACGTGATCTTGTAATGGAGCACGAAGCGCAGACTGGCAATACATTCACTGTTGATGGCAAGCCACTCTTGCAGCTCATGCAAGATGAGTGGGAGATCAGGAAAGCTGTAAGTATTTTATTTTTCATTGTTTAGATTCTTTAATCTGTATTAAACTTTATGCTGTAGCTATTTTCATTACTCCTGTTCTACTAGATTATTAATTTAAAGCAGATATTCCTAGCAGACTAGCCGGTGTATATTTCCCAATATAATAAACTCAGGTGGAACATCGACTTCGACCTTCCTATCTACGTCCCCGGTCGTATATATTTGTAAAGTAAATAGTATCTTAAAGTATCTCTAAGGTGCAATTTTAAATTAATTATATTTATCAAGCTAGACACTCGGCTAGTTTTTCGAAATCGTCTAGTGAAACGCAGCACGCATACAGCTTATCGATCGTGTTGTGTGTGAGCGTTTGGTGGAACGCAGCGCGTGTCTTCATGTGCGTGTGTCGGTACAGGAGCGGCACAACAAGCTGTCGGCGCGCAAGCAGGCGCTGACGCCGACGACGCCGCTGTTCCGCTCGCTCGCCACGTCGCCGCTCGGCAAGCGCAACCGCACCGCCGCCGGCCTCGCCGCCACCGCCGAGCGGAACAGGTGAGCATGCCGCACTCTACATGACATGGTGGGGGACAGGAAATAAAGGCTAGAGGCTCTAGACCTGGGGACTAGAGGCTAGAGGCTCTAGACCTGGGGACTAGAAGCTAGAGGCTCCACGCATGGGGAATAAAGGTTGGAAGTTCCAGTCGTAAGGAATAAAGGTTGAAAACTCCAGACATGCGGAATAACAGAGGACTGGATACTTATCACTTTGAAAACCTCCCTTGGTCTATGCACTCTCTAGACATATTAATAAGGGCTAAAGAAAGTCAAATTCACAAGTTTAAAGTATCAGACAAAAGAAACATGATACAGAAAATTAAATTAAGTATGTTATTGGATGCCTTTTTATCCTGTCGCCCATATACTTGTACATAAAGACGGCCCTCTTTAACTCTATCCTTCAT
>DWGW01001080.1:0-12158 GCA_018247775.1 Udranomia orcinus
AAGTTATCGATTTTTATAGCTTACTGAATATTTCACAGACTTGGACTTAGCTGCCTTTGATTTTATAGGCCTCAATTGTTGTTTGACACGTTGCCAAAAACACTACACCACTCAAAAATACTCACCAACACAAATTATTTTAACAAAACATGGTGCGAAAGTGTACCTACGCGTAATAAATTAATAACTGGAGTGGGCTCGAGAGCTGTCTGAAAGGCTTTGAAGCTCCAACTTGACAATAAGACTTACTGAAAGGCGATTATGTTGTACCTATGCTTTTAACTGATAAGTAATAATAGAACGTTCATGCCAAAAGGGCGATGAAGCGCCTTATTTTTCGTATAAATAAAATATGAATAAGAATTACGAATGGGTGGAAAAACAAAGTGGTTTTAGATGCGTTAAATGGTATTATAGAAAGGCCTTTCTTAAACCAAAATTGCTGCGTTTTTACTTTCTGTCTTTTATGATTTATTTCTTATTCGTTAATCTTTTTATGTATTGAGTTAACAAATTTTAGCCACCGCAAGTTTTTCGAATATGTATGAGATAAATGATAACTCTGGCTCCCTGACCGAAGTTATCAAATGCTGGTATTTTTTACAAGTTCGTTAGTATTTTATAAGTTCATGTTTATTGATTAATTCGTTTCGTTGCTACATTGAGCGGTTTACTAATGATATTGCCACTATATCATATATATTATACTTATATATAATATTATAATACTTATAAATACGAACGTCTGTAAGGATGTTTGTTACACTTTCACGCAAAAACTACTGAACGAATTGAAGCTCTACAATAATATATCTTATACATTAGAATAACAAATAGACTATAATAACGATAGGTGTCAAGCAAATCATCAAATATCTGCCGATTTTATCCTTTATATATTTTATATAACGGGAAAAGCCGCGGGCAACAGCTAGTTAATAAAGACTAACTTTTATGCACTTGAACAGCGTAATCTAATTGTGGAGATTCACGGTTGAGAGATCCTCGGTTCAAGCCAGTCAATGCTTTCCTGACGTTAACAATCTCTAACACAAGCTTAGCTCGGGACTAACAAGATTGCTCAGTATTGAGCTGTGAAAGATGCTAATTGAAAAGCTAAACTATTCAACGACTGAACGGTCGTTCACAAGATTTTTTATTCACAAGACACTTTTTTATTCACACCAAAGCAATAATTAATTATAAATAAATTTATTAAATTTAATACTTATTGTATTATATTTTTTACAAACAAGTGACTTTCAAGAAGTGCCATTTAGTTTTCTACAATACTATTACACAGTCATAAATAAATTAACACAACTTTGTTAATTTAAATGGACGTACGGGGAAATGATCGGGCCGGTACGAAGTGCGCCGGTGAGCTAGTCGTTAATAATTTTTCCTCGACAAAAAATGAATCGCGTCATTGAAAATAACGAAAAATACTCCAATAAATATTAACTTGAAAAGGCTTTATGGGGTAATCCCTTTGTCATTGTCACACCAAGGGATGAATAAATCTACAATGTAAATACGTATTACAAATAGCATTCTGTTATTTTGTGTTCATATCCGGAAAATTGTAGCCGGTTTGCGTTATTTTGAAACACGGCCGTGTAATATGGTTTATGTTGTACGCTTCTGTAAATCTCTGTCTTGTGATTTATTTTGTTTTAGGTATAAGTATGTTAATGTTCCGTAAAGGGCAAAGGTTTGCCTTTGAAGTTAGATCAAAATTTTAAAAACTTAGAATCAATATATATCAACATCGCTACAGCATAAGGAAGTAGGTAACCGATGTTCCCATAGCTAAATAAATGAAGAATTATTAAAATTCACACTTCCTCTTAGAACCCTCCATTTTTTGTATTGAGATTTGCTAGAACACAAGTAAAAAAACAAAACATACAGCAGAGATACCATACAATTTTTTTATACAAGTACAAGTTTGTTCTGTAAAACATAGACCACAGATTAAACTTGAAAATTGTCTATGGCAACAGTTATACCATAGACCTTGTATATATATAATAATAAAAGGAAAAGTCAGGAATATACGGTTTAATATATGATGTTCCTATTTTATAACACGGTCGTATAATTTACACGTTTCATAGCCATTTCCCATCATCAAAACGTGTTACACATTGGCGTTAGCATTTTCGTGCGATTTTGTTATTTGCAGGTTATTTGGGGCGTGTATCGTGAATAACGATCTATTCAAGTACCTACCATTCGTCTTTTTGTTCCTATTTTAAATTTCAAATGAATGTCTACTATTTATTGCCAAAAAGCATTTCATTATTATAAGCAATTTCGAGGTAAATCACGTTCGAAATTCAATTTTATATAAAATTGAGGTGGCAAACGAGCTCGTAGTTCAGCTGATGATATGTAGTCTATATATTAATTTTCTAATCTATTTCTAAATGTGACTTTTCGAAGATTTTATTTCCCTACTAAATCAATGTTAAATAAAAATTGACTGTAAAATGTACACATCGACGAATAAGATAAAAACGGAAAGTTAATATTACATATTTATAATGTAAGGGACATATAATCGAATACATATTGTATTCCTTGTCTAATTTCAATCAGATCGTAAAACTCTTTGTCGATGGGATGGCGGCGAAAGCAAATGGCAAGAACGGCTTGAAGCTGTGTCAATAAATCAACAAAACGGGAATATTATCAAATAATACGAGCGGGCGATACGCAGATGAATCCTGCGAACAAATAACATCTCGCGTTCTCATACACATTTCGTGATTACAGCCATGTGTGTTCTAAATCTATCTATACTATGTAAAATATGTTTTTCGATCTAAGAAATTGATATAATTGAGGTAGCGCTATTGAAGCAGCATTGGCGTCCTTTCATCTTTGTTTATATCAGCAGCATTATCATCCATTTGTTTCAGCAATCAGCAGTCAGCAAATCTTAGGCATAATAAAATGTGATTCATCAGTAGAATCATAAATCATCTACTGACACTGTTTCTGTAAATGACTAAACTTAAAACAAAATCTTAATCTTAAGTCGATTAATGTTGCGTTAATGTAAGCTGAGAGATGTCTCCATTAAGCTTGTTAACACTTTCAATGACTATACTAAATATTTAGTTTTAAGCAATAGATTGAATAAAGAATATAAATAGCATATTCGTACGTGTGAATGCTCAGAATAAAATTATAAGAAAACATATTATATTTTACAATACCTATATTTTCATCATTTCCTTGATTCACTTTTTAAATTTAAAAATAATGTGTATTCCCGCGCTTTTTTGACAGCAACTTGGGAACCACAGTATGTCTATGGTACCTGCGTTGCTGTCAAATAGTTTCTATTTTAATAAATCGAATGCATCACATTAAAGTGATAAATTATTATGTAAACATTTAATCGTACACATCTATAAAATATTAAAATGTCCGACTGAAAATTCCTTACTCATTAAATATGTCCTTCAAAGTCATGAACGACGAAAATGGTGGTGTTTGCGATTCTTAATATAATTTCCTAACGACTTCCGTACACCTTTATCAAAGCCATTAACGGTGTTTTCTCATTTTTGTCTTTTTATCTTGAATTCGTAATGGCTATTCTTGAGCTTTTATTTCGTCGAAAACGCTTCGTGACAAAAAGTTTTTTTATTTATTTTATCTCAGGCAACTAAGGTATGGGCCTTATGGACAAAAATACACACTATAAAAATTTTGAATATTAATATAAATAGATTCTAATATTTATTAATAAGTAGTTTTTGATGAATAAATAGATTTATTGTCGATATAATAATGGCTACAAGTAAATTATTATAGTTATGTTGGAATTGTATTATTTCCCTTGACATATACTCGTATATACTCGTACATACTGTTTTATGAAATAACACACCAGTGGGCATAAAGAATAAAGAAACAGTAAATGAAAATATATGTTGATATTACAAAATATCAATTCGGATTCACGCCGCCGTTTCAACCTCGTTGAAAATTCCGTTATGTTGGTAAATTAAGATCGTTGTTTATTTGTTTTTCTTTATTAAGTACATAATAATGCGAGTATATTTGCACATGTGGCAGGTTCCATGAGTATGTATACGAGAGATTAAATTTTACTCGACTGAGGCGTGGTGTTGTCGATAAGAGGCATTAATGTTTTGTTTTCATTCTAAATTAATGTTCATAATCCAATACGGCCCGACTCGGTTTTAATTAAAATTTGTTTATGGTTTGGAAATGGAAGAAACAAATTAATATCATACATCATTTGTTTGAATTGAAAAAAAAAAAACGTTTATGCTTTTTATTTTGAGTCTGTACACCGAATGTAATGAAATTGCTAATTGAAAAAATTATGACCAAATCCAAACTAACTGTTGAAATGTCTTTTAAAGTTTTAACAGTAATACTTTACTTATTTATAAACATAGGAATAATCTCAATAAAAACATGATTTAACAAATAATGGTTTACATATAATCACTTTCAATTTCATTGTTCTACTTGTAACTATTTAATACATACAACACAAGAGAATCCAAAGGTAGTACTAGTATAATAAATTGATATCGGCGTAGCACTTGATACCGCAACCGTTGCGCTCCAATCGTTCTCAATACAATTTGAAAAAGATACAATTGGTACAGAGGCAGGTCGATCTGTGAGACCGTGCTCGGTAACAATGCGAAAATATGGGATTCAATAATAACAGTGAATATAAAACTCAATCTTGCACAACGCGGCGCCACTCGTGGCATTTTCTTTTCAAGCGGGTCTGAATGCAGGAAGCCATAGATCTATGCATCGAGTAGATATTGGACAAAGCTGGCTGACAACTGTTCCCATTTGCCCATTGTTGTAGATATTGCAACAATGGCTTGCTCTCGCGCGGTGACCCATTTGTGTCCTCGTTGAAAAATATGAAAAGTTATCCGGGCGAAAGTTTTTTTGTTTACATTACCAGGCTCCGGAGTGTAATGAATGAATGAATCCTCCGAACCACTAGAATGTAATCCCGCCTAGATAATGCTGAACAGCGGACACAAAAGTGGTATTAAATTGCCCAAGCGTAGTTACTACTTCATTGGGAGTGTACCAGATTATCCCCTTTCATACTTATAGGACGCTGTTGCTGCGATATTAAAATGTAAAATTGCAAGTTATTTTTTACTGGGCGTGCGTGTTTTACCATATTATTCGCTCGCACAATTCATATTTTATCCGAGAATTCCGCTCGGTTTGTACTGCGCGTTTCGCACGTGATAATCCAGCTTTTTTGCTTAAGAAACAGCAAACAAGGAAGGATGAAAGTTGCTAGACTCCACACGCTTCATACCGCTCAATAATAAACTACGGAGACTAAAACAAACTTCTCTATTACGTACACGAACGAAACTTACACCTTGAATAAACTTCAGGCTTCTAACTCCGGTCTAGAATGTTTGAAAACTGTACAAACATAAAGGCTTTATCTGTGTGTATGCCGAGTGAAGTAATTAGTTCCGAAGACTATTAAATTTGCATGACAGTAACGTTTCCTTAGCACACGGACTTTCAGCCGTTCGGACATTTAGATGCACCCTAAAAACCATAAAGATAGGTCCCTGTCCCAACCATTCAACTGTTTAAGTTAATGTAAATGAATATTCAAAGGACTTCAATATGCCTTCCACGTCTGACTGTTTCTTTTAAGTACACATATACTTTTATTAGTGCTTGGTATTTGTGCAGAAACAATAGATATTAGAAGGTAGATTTTCGCTGCAATAGTGTAGCGTATTAGGACTGGTAGGAATTTAAATTGAATTTTATTTTGACTTTACAGAACATTCTTTTATACTGAACATAAGAATTTTGATATATTATGACCATGTATATTATTATAATAAGTACATTATGATTTTTCGTTTAGTAATCTTAGCTATAAAAATTTTATCTATTGAATCCAACCTGTGTTTGTGGAATTTAGGTTCAATAAATTGTTGTTGGTATAAAGGTTTCTCAACAAGCGATAACGACTCACGATGAGATCTCACGATAAAATTTCAAATTCCATTGTTTATCCCACAAAAATTGGGTCATAAAAAAGGAGTTATCGCTCCCTAAACCCCAATCACAATTTCGGTTGAGAGATGCCATACATATTTCACTTCGTTTCGCCCTTAGAGCTTCAATTTAACTGTACTTTTGGGCAGATTTTGAAGAAATATAGCTCATACAGAGTTTTATTCCTGTTCCACGAGATTTACATATCGTAAGAAATATGTTTTACACACACGTGTAATGTGTTCCAAACTTTTTTTCTATTTTTATTTAATTTATTTACAAATTAAAATAATGTTTTCTCCAATGTTGACAAAAGCTGGTAAGTTAATTCAAACTTACCATTAGGAAAAGTATTACTAGCCGTTAAAGTTTTCCAAAAAAAATTAGATAATGAATTTATGACTGACTGTCGTAAATGCTCCGCTACTATATTACGTCACGTCACTATTTGCATATTATGTATATGTCAGTCATAATGGATTGTTTTGTGATTTGGCAGCTTGTATATTACGGTTCGTATTGTACGCTGGAGGATAATAAAATTGTATGAGCTTCATTTATTTTAATTTAAATTAAATGTTTTTAATTTTCACATTGTATATTTATTGTATGGGTTTGGAATCTGGTCTCAATCCTCAATACTGGTCAGGGGTAAGCTGGTAGAAACTGCTTCAGAACATCCTCCTTAAAGTCTGCAGTAATGAGACAAGGAGTACAAGTAATTTGTCAACGACAGATCTGCAGTAACGTTCGACAGACTTTCAGCTATTTTTCAAGCACAACCTGATTCTAGCCTCTATCTTTGAACTTTGCCATTTTCTTCGACATGTCGTAATAGGACCTTCGGCGCTTTACGTCGAATGTAGGTCGTGGCGTGCTTCGGGCACATTAGCGTGCGGTTTGTGCCAGCATTTTTCACAAACCATCACTCGCTGAGGAATCGGCCTGATTCCGGATATATTTTCTCAATTAAAGTTGCACGATGTTCTTATTCTTGCGAGCTAGATATTCTATTTAGAAGAAAATGTTCATTCACCTTTGGCCTGATGATACTAGCAATATTTGACAAGTGCAGTAATAGGCCTAGGAGCCTGTTGCTACTTCGTACAATACAATATTCTGTATTGTACGCCACCAACGCCAACGCCATAAAAAAATATAAGTACAAAATATACAAGATAAAACAATAGGCAGTTTCGTACTAAGGTATGAAAGTGATTACGACTTCAAAGTTCAAAATAACCTGCTTTTTACATTTCTCAAATGTCTTATGATCCTTTGAAGAGACGTCTTAACCAGATTACTGAGTAAGTGTGTAAGAAGCAAATGGCCACGCGCATTTTTGGCGCCTGTTTGAGGTGGTCCCGCGCACCAACACTTTGTAAGCCAAAAATACATTTTGCGAGGCTTCTTTCTTATGTTTTCCTTGACGATTCCCTAAAGTCGTTGATAAGTTGAAATCTCGCTCCTACCTCCTAGATCCCAGAAGGAAAAGGGGGCCCTTTTCGACTTTCCTTGATATTTTCGTCGTCGACATCAACAGTCCACTTATATCTATTTATATTCGAAGTACCCCATAAATCAGGCTATTTGGGGACATGAAACATTCGTAACCTGCTAAGTTATAGCATGCCCTAGTTCACATCGCGTGCTACGATGCCAATAGGAATCGAACGAAAGCGGATTGCCATTTCAGACACGGCAAGACGATTTGCGGAGCCAGATATTACGTCATGTGGCCTCGTGTTTGTCCATTTACATACGTTTCTGCGAATGCTTCAAGTCATGCAAGAGTAGTTCTTTACCTGTTATTTGAAACATGCATACAAGAAATAAGGGAGCGCGCACTTTTTAGGAAGAGTAATGAGGTGCTTGAGTAGTGGTTGACTGAATATGTAAGCCTAATCAAATTAGGCGAGTTTATAGAAGAGATTAAGTGGATCACGCACGTTATTACCTGATAAAGAGAGGGTTATTATTATAGAATACAACTGAATAGCGAGAACAAAAACAACTTACATGATATAAATAGGTCAGTAGAATCAGATTTGTCGTCTCTTACGATCTTCTAAGCTCGTTTGTCTGTTTGCAAGCTAGTTTGTTTTCCCTTTTCGTATAGAATATATTAGCATAAGCATCTAACTTACTTCTGCTGAATACTGCTACTGAGAAGCAAAGATATTGAAGTCATTTAACCGTACAGACCACCATAGATGACGAATGCATGTGTGCGCGTAACAAAAGCCGAAAGACAAAGGTCATAAATGCGAAACACGCTAGAATGTTAAATGTGGGAACACAAAAAGCGGGGGATTAATTCAAACGGTCAACTCTGCCGTTTCCGCAAGCAATCAATTCCGAATGACACCAATATTGCGTAGGGCGAGTTATGGCGAAAAATAAAATAAATTCCCATCGATTGCCATCCATCATTGGCGTCCTCGTCGTTAAGCGATCGTATAGAAAAATAATTGATTTTTAGATGAAGTGCCTAAATTTTAGAACGATGAGATTTTAGCTGTCGATATATCATCCGCGCTGGGTCCGTTGATGTGTGACGGGAATTGTTGTGATACATTTTATTGCATAGAATGTTAATTTTTATTCGTAATGTTAGTTATGATAGATCTTCCAGTTTAAAGAGTATCCTCTTCCCTATACAAAATTATTTCAATGCGTAAAATCGTATATTTATCACAACACTGCTAGTACGTGTAGGCTATATTTACGAAATTGACTGTCAAATATTTTTTGTTATGAATTTGATCTTAACATCAAGGTTAATACACGTTTATTATATCTATAAATAGTTCATTAAACGATCGTTTCGTTGAGAGCATATTACGAAGGTAGTAACCATTATAAAATACATTTATATTCCCGACATTATCAACTACACCTATCTATCCTCAACTAAAATTATATAAATGTACAAAGTTTACCCAAATCAAAGCCTTTAATTAAAATACTGTCTGCGTAAGCTTTCCCCAACTGAAGTCCCCAGTCGAAGCCAACAATGTACTACATGGGCGTACTCGGCATTTTAGTATGAACCGTTGGTTAGAACAAAGTGTTTAAGTAAAAAGTTGTATTTGCAGGCATTAGCCGTTTCGCGTTTAATTATAACAGTCGGTATACGGATAAGGTTAGAGAATAAGTAAGCCAGAGAAGACAGTTCGTTAATAGTTTTTCTTTAAATTTTTTGTTCTTAACACAAATTACAGTATTTTGTCTTGTTAAGGTCTGTTTTATTTTTATTTAACCGATTTTTGCACACGTTTACATTGCATAAACCACAGACATTAAAAGAAATTAGGTACAAAGGTACTGCTTATTTCAAAATGAAATATCTTCCAGCAGTAGGAAAGAATTTAGATGGCAAGTTTTTTGCTTTCGCTTGTGAATCTCTCAAGTAAATATATGTTTGATGGTTTATAACTGTTAGATGGGAAATTTGTTTTTTGCTTTTGCTTGTGAATTTCTCAAGTTATATACGTTTGATGGTTTATAACTGCTTGTTCGTGTAGGGCTGAAATACGTTGATCAAAATTTAATAACCTGTAATAACTTCTTATAATATTTATATTTATGATAGGTATCTATTTATCCATATGTTTTCTTTATCAGATATTATTACATTTATTTCTCATATAATGTATTATATCTCATTTGTGATTAGGTTTATTTCATTTTTTTTTGTTAATATTGCGATTACCACTTTTCGTCGCTCTCACACTTCCTGAAGCTTGGGAGCGAAGGCTTTTAGCATTTACATCTTCGTATTCGTATCTAATGTATGATACAAAATTGTAAATAAATAAATAATTTCAACAAAGTTTCGTTTCGCCTCTCTGCGTCTTGCTCTTTGCCGCGTATTATGAGTGAGAGCTACAAAGTTTATTTGACGTTTCCCTGAATGGCTCTCGGGGCCCGCGCGGAAGAGCAACTTCACGCACAAACGCTCCCTGCGACCTGTAATCAAATTAATTGCCCAGGTTTTGTTCATAATTGGAAAAGGCTAAATGGGAACTGTTCGCGATCATCAGTTCAATATTTCCTCTTAATTAATTTAGTGTAGGTGAGTACTGAATGCTACATGTTGGATTTGCCAGAGTAGCGTAGAGTACCAGAGTGTTAGCTTAAGAAGAACATGTGTTAAGATGTCAGGGTTTTTTCTGAGCAGGTCAATCTTAATCAAATCTTGTCTTAAAGTCTACTCAAGTAAATCTAAATTGTGTTTTGATATTTTAACGAATGTAAGCTGCATTCGTTTAGGTCTATGAATTTTTTTAATCGTTTATTTATTTATTTTATTTATACTCTTTATTGTACACCAAAAGATACCAGACAATACAAAAAGAAAACATGGCACATACAATAGGCGGTCCTATCGCTAAGCAGCGATTTCTTCCAGACAACCCATTGAAGTTTGGAGTTGCAACAAAATGAATAAATATATAGAGGTTATTCCAGTATTAGTATTTAACTAGTTCCATAGTACATCCGTCATTTTCTTTGTCATCATAGTAGTTGTCTTGTCATTTTTGTAACATATAAAGTACTAACAAATCATTTCATTAGACGGCTGTGTCTTCTCTTGATTCTTTTGATTTCAAGATGTTTATTTTTAGTTCTATAAATAAGTTGATATACAATAATTATCTTGTCCCACAGACATATTCTCCCAGCTCTCAGACGGCAACGGCCACTTGCTGATGAAGAGGCTCTCGGATTACCTCCGCGAGGTGCTGGCGCTCCCGGCCGCCGTGTACGAGTCGCCTTCCTTCAACTACAACGATTCGCTGGCCCTCTCCATGTTCAACCAGGTGAAATGAACACCACTAACAAATTTGGTAGAACCCTTTACGGATTGACTCTGCAGGCGCCGCCGCCACTACCTCTTTCTGCCTTGTAACAGCAGTGTTCTTGCTGCTGTGTTCAAGTTTGAAAGGTATGGTAAAGTAGACATACTTAACCGTTGTAATTTAGTCGTCAAGGTTAGTAACTTATGTAGTCTACCCAAGACAGAATACCCTATCAAAATCTGTTCTTCCAGGCTCTTATAATTTTAAGGCAAAATAGTGAATAGGTTTTATCTGGGCAAATGAATAGGTTTTATGTTGCATTGGATAAGATTTCATAGGATCAATAAAATGAAGCCAATTTTTACCACTTAAAATGTCATAAAATACATGGAAGAATGTTGCATATTGTTACAGAACGGCAAGATCACAGTGAACGACTTCCTAGACACGCTAATGTCGGACCCCGGGCCGCCCTGCCTCGTGTGGCTGCCCCTGCTGCATAGGCTGGCGAGCGTCGAGAATGGTGAGAGATTTGTCTCATGGTATATTGGAATGGAGACGATTACAATTAAGTTTTTCAATATATATCTTTTTGTTGTTTGTGTCTGATTTGTAATTTTTCAGGGGTACATGTTCGTTTATTACCTCAATGTTATATTTAAAAAAAAGTGGTCACTGCCGCCTATGGACATCCGGGATCAACCCAAGACGGACAGGATCTAATTCATTTTTTAGCCCTCTCACAGCGTTGCTATTCTTGAGGACTAAGTTGGCACGCTTCGGTTGTGTCTTCCTACCCTTTCGAATCAGAACACAGCAGCGAGAACACGGCTGCCATAAGGCAGGACTATTCCTGCACGTGTTCCTGCACATTCCTTGTGTGCACGTCCATACGCGGCGGTGGCGCCTCAGGAGTCGAACCACGGAGTGTGGTCAGAAGAGTTTGTGTGTCGAGTACCCGGTACCGTCGTCCCCGCAGTGGTGCACCCGCTGGCGTGCAGCGCGTGCCGGCGCGGCTCGCTGACGGGGTTCCGGTACCGCTGCACGCGCTGCGCCGCCTACACGCTGTGCCAGGACTGCTTCTGGCGCGGCCGCGTGTCGCCGCCGCACGCCAACGACCACGAGGTCAAGGAGTACTCGGCCTACGTGAGTCCCTACACCGCCTACACCGCTTGCTAGACTTATCCGTCCTTCGTGCCTGCCCTGCTTCACCACTACCGTGGTTTGACTCTTTTATCTCCTGATTAGTTGTATTTATCCTATTTTATATTTATATATTTTGTTTGTGTATGT
>DWGW01001081.1:0-12155 GCA_018247775.1 Udranomia orcinus
TGTGGTTGATATTCCTCCTCACCGCACTTCCCGTTTCGCTTCATCCTTCATATTGCGAACGGCTAAGGAATGGAATTTCCTCCCCGCATCGCTGTTTCCCGATTTGTACAATATAAGGATTTTCAAGGCAAGACTGAACAGGCATTATTTAAGCTTGCGTGCACCACCTTAGATCTCATCGTTTCTTCCCATCAGGCAAGATTGAGGTCAAACGCACTCAAATATTTTATTGTTCTTGTTTACTGTTTAAAGAAATGTATTACAATTTACAGAAATAATTAAGTTTATATAACGTTAAAAATAAAAATAAGTCTTAATCTTGTCATGTCGCGAACGTGTCACGCAACGGAAACGAGATGAAAGTTAAACCATTTTGATTTCCACTGTTACGCAATATGAAAGAACATTATATTTCGATAAGTCGTTAAGAGTCGAGCACGGTGGATGCCGGTCGGTACAACACCGTATTAATTTTGTCACTATTAAAAGTACCGCGCAACTGAATAAATATTAATGGAACATAAATAGCAATCGCTGTCTCCGCAGCTTCATAGGCCACCGAAACGAGTCTTGTAACTTCGTTAGACGTCATAAAATGACATAAAATTTTAAGCAATTGGATATTCATATAGGCTGCGGACGTAATGAATAAAAAGTGTACATTTAACGTTAAGCATCTACTACTACGATAAATTGTCAAAGGATTGCCTAATTCCGTTATGATCAATATCCCATCAACGCCAATAGGAATTAAATGAAATTAGACTGTCACCGCGTTTCAACTTATTCTCAAAACGTCACAATTTTATAGCATTCAATTTAAAGAAGGGTCGGGTCACTACGGTAGCTAATATTAATTAAACCTTCTTAACTTCCAAATGTCTACCGCGTGAAACTCGGATGGTTACTGATACGATAGAAATATTGTCCATCCTACCAATTGAGCTTATTCCGACCAATAAAGCCGAATTCTTTGTCGTTTTGCGTACGTCGATTAGTCAGCTAAACATTCCAATTAAATTGGTGACAAATTCGGTATGCTTGCGTTGATACGGATCTTGAACGCATTAATTGGAGCAGCCTTCTGAATTCTCTTCAATCAGGGGGCTGGTAAGTCTATTGCAAGAAGATTTAAGATGTGTTTATCAATACTGAGTAAAAACTGTTGGTATTAGATTATTTCATATGGAAACAATGCACATAAGAGTTACGTGGTGAGAGGAAACCGATGAAGTGGAACAGTAAGGGGCTAATTCATTCAGTGGAAAATCTCACCAATTTTTTGTGAAGACGAGCATATATGACATAATTAAAATTTATTACTGTGTATATCCCTATGTTACGTAATTAGTTTTTTTAGCTCTATTTTTATATTTATCAGCTTTATTTTAGCTGAATTTTTTGACATCGTTTACCAGAGTAGATTGTTTCTCAAAATATAGTCTGCTGACATTGTCCGTATGTTCGTTAATTTTAGGCATTTAGTCGATAAATTAAAAAACTGTTGAAATTGTTGTTACATGTAATAAATTAACACTATCCTAAGCAGACCATATTAATTGGCTTTTTATGTAAATTTCTCGAAAACCTTCTCGCAACGTTATTACTCAGTAGCGTTTTACGGTTTTATGATTCAAATATCATATTGATCGGGTAAATCTCTTGATTAGCAAAAAGCCAACGTCCTGGTTATTGTCATTAATTATTCGGTTCTGTTATGTTTTATAGATTTTTATTGATGTCTTCTATCGGTACGGTATTAAATGAGCCATATTGGTTAAGTTGGTGGGCTCATTACTAGATAGCTTGTCCGATACAAACGGAGACTACGGAACGACAGATTCTAACATTTCACACGTCCGTTAATTAATGTTGAATTTAAATGATGGGAAAGCAAAAAAATGAGCAGTGTTTGGTTACGTCTCATTGGCGAGATTTTACATAAACCTATGTATCTTCTCCGGCACCAAGTCAATAAATTAACGTAAACTAATATTTGCAATTCCAATTTTTTATAGAGAATAACCAGGACGATAATTTAGAGCCTAAACCATTAACATTTTATAAACTGTACATCGCAAGACATTTTCTTAATAATTTTTCTTCATGCAGGCGCTGAATGTTCTCACGAAGATCACTGCGCGTCACAGCCCTGTAGAAATGGGGGCCGTTGTGTTGCGGATAACACCACGGCCGCCGGCTACTCCTGCGCGTGTCCGCCTGGCTTCACCGGCGCGCGGTGCACCGAGGACGTCGTCGAGTGCTCCAGCGGGTCTGGCCCCTGCCACCACGGGCGGTGCTTCAACACCCACGGCTCGTACACTTGCGTCTGCGAGCCTGGGTACACCGGCAGGGACTGCGACGCGGAGTACGTCCCGTGCGAGCCCTCCCCGTGTCTGCACGGCGGGAGATGCAAACCTTTGGACCCGTTGCGATACGAGTGCGATTGTCCTAAAGGTATGTATATAAATGAATGATGATCTTCAAAATTTGGATCAGAATATAGGTAATTGATCTTTTCAAAAATTTTAATTGTGTAATTCAGGTATTAATTAATTATAATTTAAAATTGTACGTTATATTTTACTCCATCAAATTCTCCATCTGAAGCCAAATAATATTTATAAGTCAGTATATTTTCTATAATAGGAAATCTCTAATGTAGCACCCGTTTAGTGCATTAATTGGTTCATCTCGTGCATGGAGTCTATAGGCAGTTTTTAACGAAGATGCAATCTCGCTGTCCAGTTTATACTCATTTACTTATTGCCATATATGTCAATATGTTTTATAAGAACTGAACCATACCGAATTTGAAAGTTAAACGGTGTTAATGCCCATTTAGATTCTTCAACCGTTTCCCGTATACGGTTGTCTCCATATACACTGGTTGATTTCCAACTATTCATGTTTTATAACTTTTTGCTATTCACTACGACATGCAAGTCTAACTGATTTGATGTTAATGTTGCAATCGCGAGCGTATGATTTATTTATTATGCTTACTATAGAATTAGATTTTACATAAAGTTCTATATCATTGATTTTGGTGTCATGTTCATCTTTTTCTGAAACATTTTCTTTTTTGATCGTAACTCCTTCGTCTTTCAAGTCTTGTAGTACTAATGCAATCTTCACGTTATAAACCTAAATATCAGTTTCAAGTTATTAAGTTGTTACGCCTAGATCCGCTGCCCACTGTAGCGCACTCCCACTGTTTCCTTGTTAGGTTCGTTGCAATCTGTCCTACTCTTGTGTTCTAATTTACTCTAATACAATACAAATCTCTTCAAGCTCTTTATTTGCACACCAAGTAAATAATACATACAAAACTAGCGTGTAGTGTGTGTACTTGGTGTACAAAAGGCGGCCTTATCACTAAAACAGCGATCTCTTTCAGGCAGCCTTTGGAAAGAGAATAGAAAATAAATATATAAGTAGTAAATTAAATAGTGATTATTTTTTAAAATTTTCCGTTCTTTTTCATTTTTAATCTTGTTAAATATTGAATTTTCATTGTAACCAGATCATTTAAATTATTTTGAGACCTTACAGAAAGGAACTAAAAGACGAATTTAACTAAAAATTATGTAACAATTGTAAATGCAATTAATCGAAACTAAATAAATCTTAATGTCAGTCTAGATCACTGATAAGCGCTTACGTAAATACTTGCAAGTAATTTGACCCTAGACCATCAAAGAGAACGGATGAGTTTGTTATAAGCTATTGAATCATTAACCTATCAGCAAAAGAAAAATATAAATATATGAAATCTGAACGGAATCACGCGTAAGCTAAATAACTTAAACTGAGAAAATATTCCAAATAATAATAGTCGACAATTATTTAAGAACACTCATCCATGCCATCGTAGTAACAAAGACGATTGAAGTAGAACGAACGTATCCGAATCTATAAGAAAAAATACAAAGAACTCGACTATAATACCCGTTGCGTGTCTATCTGATAATGCGTCATTAGTCTATGGCTGAAAGCCGGCGATGGCCCGCGGCGACCACGACTCGGCCGGTTCGAAAGCTGCACTTAGACAAATTATAGTCTAGTTGTAAATACCGACTCTATTGATATTTATATACAGCGTTTGTGGAACTAAACGGACCGATGTCGCAATCGAAGAATGGTCTGTTCTTATTCAAACAAAAGCTCGTGTGTTTTGCAATTTTGTGGAAATTTCAGTACTGTTCTCTTTGCAAATGTTACGAACGTTATCCAAGACCGTCACACATCTAATGAAATCTTAATGATAACCATATTCATAGACATTAGTGATATGATGACAAAATTGCTGAGAAAGGAGGTTAATTAAATTAATTTAAAACTCTTATCTTGCCACTTTAAATCAATTTGATCACCAGACCAGATACTGTCGTGCTAATATTACGATTTATAGCGTCTAATGTGTAGCCGGCCGTTTAATTGCCTGTGCAGTTTTATGTCCCACAGAATTAATAAATGCTGTGAGCAGATACACTCGATTGACACTTAATGGAATCTAACAATTTTAAGCCAGTAAGTAATATGAAACATACAAACAACATTACGATGATTAACCGTGTTATTCATGGAAATGGTAATAATGATAGCGCCATACAAATCGTTGATATTCACACCAATCGTGTCACGGGAATATCGTCTCTAGCTGAAAGCAATTTAGATTATAATGGTGTGAAGGGGCTCGGAGATAGGCGTGAGTTACCGAGTCCGTGCCCGCAATAAAATGAAATGAGGGTTACATCACAATTTTATATAGTCCGTGGTGTTGGCGCATCTCGTCTTCATTAGCTTCATTACGCCATTGCAGAATGGGAGTGATTGCGGAACCCGAGTGGCGGATGCGTTGTTTTTTACCTCAATTGCTAGTGAAAATTAGTTTAATATCTGTGCTGGAGTTTCACTTTTGATTTGAAGCTTTCGTTATTATTTTATACGAATCTGTTCATGTAACTTTTGGCACTTTTCTTATAATTTTTTTTATTCCATTCAATTTAGATAAAATGCTACAAGTTTTGTACTTTATTATCATGGGTGATTAAATTATGCTTTCCAAAAGAGGTATTAGAAATGCTAGAATAATTTGTTTGAATACTTTGAATGTTTTGGATCATCTATTTCAATCTAAATTCCACACTCATTCCGAAACTCTATTAAATGGAGAGAACTAAGCGATCTTATTGTCTATCTGTCTCCCAAAACGGTGTGTCCAATAAAGAGATGGTTTTATTACCAAACTAATTTCCCTAATGGGAACGAGGACAGTCAGCCCAATGAACGGCATTCGAAATCTATCTAATTACCCCACACTTATTAAATACCATTCGGAGTCCTGAGGACTCGATCCATCAAACGCCACTTTAGTTTTTTCACTGTTAATGACTTTACAAGTACACGAATGTGTGGGAAAGGACAGGAAATCGGAATTCTTATTAACAAGCTGTCGATTGAATTAGTTGTTGACGCTTGATGGTTTCGAGTAAGCGATCGTTGACTTATGCTTTTATTTGAACACAAGTGCCTGTTGACGTTATTTAGGATAGTTTAATAATCAAATAAGGTACTTAAATATAATTATTTTTAACTTTATCGTCAAACAACATAATCATGTTCATAACCTTAAGCGCACAACTTTTAAAATGAAATTCTGGCACAAATAGTATTTTATCTGCTCTATCTTACTATGATATTTTAGCAATTTTATTACCAACCATGTGTTTCATAATGACATCAATAACTGCGTCCTTATATCTCAGAATAAAATATTCCAAGTTGTATTGTATCACGGTCCATAAGCCACAGCGATGCTTCATGTGTCTTATTCTAAAAATAGCCTTAACAGCTTCCGTATATTAATTATTTGTCCAAACGTATGGGAAAGGAGGGTGGTGGCACTCTCACAGCATATTATGCTAATGGCATTGTCAAAAGCTAATATCAATTCCTGAACGTCTCTTGTAATAACAAACTTTTCTGTATTCTGCATAAATAATCCAAGCTTGTGGGCATCATCACATATTCATTTATGATTATTGTCGGCATGTGTCCCGTTAGAGGCATACGTTTTGACGTCTAATATGTGGGCGATTCGATCTGTAATAGCGTAAACAATTTTGATTATACTACTGAAACTATCTGTATAAATCGTGTTCGTGGCCAAAAAGTTCAAGAGGTCAAAGTAATCATAGCTTAAGTCCGAGAGGGGATCAAAGTTACAGGCAATGGTATAGGCCGAGAAGACGATAAGCCAGAATAGGTAGGTGTCAAATCGAATGAAATTCTGATAGTTATTCAAATTGTAAAGTTATACAAGGATTTCGACGGAATTTTAAATGAATAAATTCAACCGTAACGTTTTCTATAATTGATTGAGTTTTCATATTATATTATTTTGTAGTTACATGTTTTTATGTTTAATCCTTTTGAATAATTGTTACTTAATTAAAATGATGAAATGAAACACTTAGTTACTCATCTGATTTTTTGTGAATCAGCATAACTGTTTAAACCAGTAATAATGAACGTTCTGAACGAAGAAATTAATATACATAAATTTAATTAATATCGTTATATGGAAAAATTTAACGAGACATACCCATAATACGTATGTGTGGGAAACTATTGTAAATTTGCTCGTTAAGCATTAACAATTAATATACCGTTTATGATGTATAACTACAACAGTCTGCAGAAAGCGTTTGAAAAGAACAGATCAGAACTTAAAAACAATAAAATGACAATTATACTAATCATCATAACCATCATGGATAAAATTCCAATTAAAAACCGCATTTGTTTTTTATAATACAATTTTTTGAATATCATAAATCGTCAATATAGTCTTTGAGATTGCGTGGTTCTTATGATTGAAATGTTTGCCATTGTTCGCTAATAAGGCTGGATAATTTGAATAAGCAATTATAAAATTATACGTTTTTTCTTTTTCATTCAGACACTTGGCTACTTTTAAAATTTCAATGATTTTATCAAACAGCTTATGTTGATAACGATCTTCAAAGTTAACTGATTTTTGTTTTTAATTGTTTTCTTTTGAACGCAAATCTACAACAGTTTAGGTACAATTCCGCATTATAACATGTACACATTGTATTCTCATTCGCCCGGCTCACATCTTCAAACTGTTATTTTCTGCCGCACAATTTGAGCATATTTTCCGAATGCGTCCAATCCAACGTTTTTTTTACTGACTCATGTTCTGTTTATCCCAGTTCGCATACGTTACGTTATAAAAACGCGTGGATGGATTTAAAGCGGGTGCCGTTAAATTTTTTCCACATCTCATAAACAGAGCACATGTGGCGTTCGTGGGAACACACGGTTAATGAAGGTAATGAGATTGCCGACTCGCTAATCAGTGTACTGTGGCCCGTTGTGCGACCCAACTGATGGGTGAAGGTCTTCGACACTTAATTAGAGCCTCTGGATTACTTCTTATTTTGCAATTAAATTAACAACCAACAGAGTGAGTTTGTAGCTATCCTTTTGCTACTTAGATTCGCTTGTGCAGTATTTATATAGAAGGTTGTTGATTACAAACGGCCGTACTCAGAAATTTTAATGATGAATTAGTGTTAAAAATCTAAAATATAAAAACTATTCAGCCTTTTTCTTTTTTTAATGAATCATTTCGGTTTATTTTATCGTCATTCATTCATGTTGAATTCTATGTAAATAAGAATACCATCTCTTACTTTTAGCAACAGGATGTTCTATGAACCGTGCTAATGGTACTTTCTTTCTCAGGTTATCGGGGCCAGAACTGCGAGATAGACATCGACGACTGTCCCGGTCATCTCTGCCAGAACGGGGCTACTTGCGTGGACGGACTCAACTCCTACACCTGTGAATGTCCACCCACATTCACCGGGCCGTTGTGCGAGACCGACGTTGATGAGTGTGCTTTGAGGTAAGTCGACGATCTATTCATCCATTTTAGGTTTTCTCCTTCTGGAAATGAATCTCTTTCTTGGGCATTTACGAAAGCTATAATATCAGCTCGAAAAAGACAGAAAGAAAATAAATTATTTTAGTTGAAAATACAGTCTATTTCATCTACAAATGTCTGTTTGCAAATTACATCGTTTCACATGGTAGTAGTAATGTGACTTTGTAGTTGTCTTACTAATGCCTCTGCTTATAAAGCTGCACTGGCTAAAATCTAAAGCAAGCGAATTCTTGGTAATTACGAGCAAGAATCTGAAACAGGTCCCAGCTAACGTGTATCGATATTTGAAGCCAATTTGTTGCGCCGTGTATTCTTTCCGAATCTTTCAAATCTTCACGTATAATTGGCTTGGGGTCAATACTTTCGTTCGGCTCTTTAAAACGCAGTCGTATTTTAAAGGGCATAAGATCCGAGTGTTTTTCATAATCATGAGCATAGTTTGGCCAACCATTATTCGGTTGTCGAATCGCCGAGTCCCAATTAAGCAGGCATCCGTGCAAAACCAGCTGGATCGATTGCATCTATCCACCACAGCGCCTTACTGCTTCGGGGTAAGGTTCAGATTACTTGTAAAATAAAATCTCGGTCTATATTCGTGGTTTTGCCGACCTTAAATGGTATTCTTATTACCGGGGAATAGAAGAGAAACTGGGTCGGTGATAGTTCACTAAGGGACTCATTTTTAAACGACTGTGTTTTTTGCCTTTCTCGAACGCCCTTGTTGTTTTCTGCCGTGGAATTTATTGATACCATTTGTCTTTTTGTCTTGTTTCGCAAAATTTTTAAACTCATCGGATTTTCGAAAATCAATATTTAATTTAATTGTCTTTTCCAAGCGTGCCTGTTTCTAATGAATCTAACTCGGCTATAATACAACAAACTAACCTAATTATTTTATCAAAATCCCATATATCGTCACGAGATATTCTGTACAAAGCACATCTACAGAAAAGAGAAAAAGTAACAAAGGGGTACGAGCCGAAAGCTATGAAAGGAAAGAAAGAACCCAATCACGTATAAAACGAGGTAATGATATCTACATCTGTATGGGATATTTTTTGTAACACAATATGTTCGCGCCCGTCCGTGTATCGAGTGTTAATTACAAAATAACTCGTCTACGAGTCAACGGCCTTATGACTCAAGAAGTGGCCCGACCGTTTTTTTTAATTCGTCCCAGTTCAAATAAGATAAGGCAAGAAGGGCAATTGAAATGAGTCTAGACATCCAACAGATTAAGACCATAGCGGCGGAATTAATTATTATACAGTAAAACAAAGCAAAAGCCAGAGGTGATATGAGCCTCGCTTAATTATTTTATTTAACTAGATTCTAAACAGGCCTTAAGATAGCAACTTAGTTATTGACATCCAGTAATAAAATATATTAAAGATATACACCAAATTATGGTTTAATCGTCTATCAGATCGGAACCATATTGATAAGTTCAGTGGACTTTGGATTTTTACAGTATTATACAATTACTACATGATTTTATATAATAACATTTAAATGGTTCTCCTGTTGCTTAATGTTGCTTAGGTATCCTTCCCAGTGTCGATAGATACTTTACCTATTATTGGCCAATCGTTTTCCGCTGTTCACTTGAGTCTTGGCTCCACGCCGCCCCATGTGCGATGCGGCGTCGTTCTTACATTAATTGTTAGCTAATGATCGAGTATAAAAACCTCGTTCGCACGGCAATAGCGAGGAATATCGTTTGAGCACATTCAACTGTCATAATGCAGGCGGTACTGTTACTTGTAATAGGTACGCTTGGATTTGCTTGCAACAATCTGTTGGTTAGAAAAATATGGTGACATTTATATAGAACGCAACTGTACGAGTATAAGGAAAATAGTTTTTCTAGAAATCGCCTTTTTTCAGAAAAAGTTAAATTTGGTTCTTCTTTAGTTTCTTCTTTAGATGAAAAAAATGCTCTTTCCAAAAATTCTCAGTTACTTTTTCTAGAAAAAGTTAAATTGGCTGAGATTCTTCTTTAGATATGAAGTATACTTTTTATTACTTTTTACTGGTTTTATCAATACTTGTATTACTTTTGGGAATAAAACAGAAACATGTCCAGTACGTAGTTCTTCTGCATTAATCAATTCCACAAATCACTTACACTCGTACGTAGTTATTATAGATTCATTCGTTCCAACTTCATTTGCGTTCGATTCAAGGTCTGGTACAAAAACGCTTTCTTCTGTACGTCAAGATTAAACGAAACCGTAGGAATGCGTAAGCTTCAAGATCAATGGCATATCGGATTCTGTGCTAAGAGTACGTATTGAGTAATTGATAGGTTTCTTTATATTTGTATCCGGGAAATTGAAAGCCTGCGAGACAAAGTTCTCGTGAGTCGTTTTTGCTGCTTTGTGCTTTTTATCTTGGAAGAAATATTTTGTGTAATTAAATAATACTCATATATCTAGAATACGAAAATAAATATTTAGTTAAATTTAATATTAATCTAGTTAGTTAAATTCAATATGAGTTATTCTAAATGATATAAAAAATATTATTGATCGACCTGACTTCAGTTTTTTACGGTTACTTTGCTCACTGATTATTAAATAATGTCGTGCGTTTGGAAGTCATAATAATGCAATAAACCCACCGTACGGGGATAGAGTTCAGAAACATTACTATAAAATATAAACTTTTATTAAAGCACGGCACGACACCGAAATTATTTCGGGCTTCTTGTTCCCGAGTATTAATCGGTCCTATATAGCTTATTAATATTTACAGACCACGCAGATCAGACCGCCCGTAGACCCCTTTTGTGGCCAGCTTTGTTGTCGATCTGACAACACAAATAGCCTTATCACTAACGGTATAAAGTCCAAAATCGTGAGCTCCGGTCTCGAAGGAAACGTTGTCGAAACGCACTTAACCGCTTAGCGACGTTCTTCGCTTCTTATTTTACTTGTATTACCTTTTAAAAGCGTCGTCTTTGCCGTTGGACATTGTGTCGTATCTTCGGGCGGTAAGGCTGCTCTTCGAACGCTCCCACCCCACATGGGATAGTGTCATCCTATCCGAGCCGCTGGTACGTGAAACGCAACAGATAAATGCGTGCTCAATATCGGGTTACCTTCCAGGGGAGATTTTTTCTCTGTACCACACGATGCTCTGAAAGGAGTTTTTCGGACGGGCTCGGTGGCCGTGCATGGACGTATCCGAGTAGGATGTCAAGTGTGAATCTTGTAAAATGTCTTTTGATTTATTAAATTCTGAATTCCTTCGTGAGGTATTGGTACACTACGGTATTGTTGTTCCGATCTGTGCTTCTATCAGAATAAAACGAATGAAAGAGGCGAATCCGACAGTGATGTCGTGGGATGCGAAGATTAGAAAAAACATACATCGCTTTCAAGTCACAAAAAATACATTTAATTTTCACGCTTAGCATCGGATGACAATAAAAATGCTTAATAACACCAAAAATGCTTCGAATAAGCCAGCATCGCCGAGAAAGTCGAATGTTTATTCATAAGGGACACTCCGAGCCATTATTCTTCGGGATATTTTATTAATTACGCGTATCGGTCGCCGAGATAATTACCGCGCGGGCCTAATGGAATAAATGTATGGTAGCCACGAAATATGATAGTTTTGTTAGCGGTAGCAATGAGGTGATCGATGCATAGGTACCACTGACGGAAATGTATTGGTTTCCGTTCCTTTCGGTGTTTCTGATCTTAATTTATAGGCCTTTCGTGTGAAAATTATCTTTTTATGGAAATTAAGTGTGAGCCTGTGTGTGGAGTGGCCCTTTGACCCTTATCTAGTGATAATAATCCACGTTTTCTGTCGACAACAGATATTCCTCTATACAACAAATTCCTCTATAAACCAACTAAAAATATTACAATTTTCTATATGTATAATATAGAAAATCTTACTTAGTTTGTTGTTTGCATTTGATAATACTTAACTATAGTGAAACTACATATATTATTCCTGTAGCAAACGTAATCTCTTGTTAGTTAATGTATTTATGTTCTGCACTTGTATTTGTAATATATTTTAAACTAGCTAACCCGGCACACTTCGTACCGCCTCAAACATTTCCCCGTACCAGGGGGTTGCGTTGTGTTGTTTCATGTCAGATACGTTTTATAGTGGCTTGTATTCTCTGATGTATGTCACGTCACACGGGAAC
>DWGW01001082.1:0-12155 GCA_018247775.1 Udranomia orcinus
TTCGTGAAAGATGTATTTCGGTATTAGAGATATAGAAAGCATTTTAAATGTACAAGCTACCCTGCTATTTACGAGGGCCAAATTTGTGGCGAGCATTTCATAAATTTTAAACGAGAGATTTTGTGTGATAGACCATATTTCTCGGGGGTCGGGATGAGGAGTAAATTACAAGGAAGGCACCGCTTCCTACCTCGGTTGAAAGTATTCGGAGGGCTATTAAAAGTCTGCCACGAGAGCTCTGGAGATTAACACGAGAATCCTTGGATTACGCGCATAATAAACTTCGTCAATGACACGCTTGTATTTAAATAAACAAGAGAACCTTTACACAAAACAGAAGTCTTTAATTACTTATACACCAGGCGGAGTCGTAATGAAATGATTTGTTTAAAGGAAAGGATTTGTTTAAGAGATTGCGACGTTTATGCGCTGTTTTACGGTGGCTTTTAAACCAAAGAAAATATCAAAGATTTCTTTACATTACAGATGTACATACAACAGTCACTCGATCATCATTTCAAAGAGTTTACTCTTGATTTTAGACACAATTAATATTTTCTATTATACTTTACTTTTATAATTGAAATCAGAACAATTTAAACTTTTTCTGTCCTGCTATAAATCCTTGCAATTACTTTATTAACGTACTCGTAGGTACATTAATATTAAGGTATAGAGTATTGAATACGGCAATTATTTACTTTACCTCAAAACTCAGAAAGATTAAAGATCCGCATTATTATTACTAAAGTTGTCGGTTATTCGGTTCAGTGCGCCCGTGACAGGCACCCGAACGAAAAGTTGGACACTGACAGGAAATGAAACAACAGCGGATAATAGGTTTTCCTTTTTTTACCATGCTGACAGTAATAATAGCTATTCGTATGCCCATTTATGTATTTACTAGATCGAGCCTTCGTATTGAAGTAAAATGTTACCTAAGTAGGCACCTCCCAGCGTTAGTAAGGGAATTTGCGCGGGGTAACGTAGGCATTCGAATTACGTTTAGGTCCTCCAGTGCCAATAAGAACGAGCGTTTTCCGCTTGGTGTATCTTAAATATTCAGGTATTGCGTTTAGGTAGTGTCTAGTGTTTACTGACACGAGAAGAATTTAATTTAAAACATTAGCATTAATTTCACTTTCTTACAAACTTTGTCATTTGTCGTAATTTGTTGAAATCGTTGTTTTCTTTTGTTTTCGAAATGACTACTAAATATTAGTTTGTAGTTCCTTATATGTTTTACCCAGACAGCCAGCAGCGTTCGTTTGTTTGAAAAAGTAGTAAAATATAGCGGTCAATTTCTTGTTATCCACGTTCATTGTGATTTATTTTCATATAAGGGTATCGGGATCAAGTTGGATATTTTTATATTAGAATTGAATTTGGGGGAGTTTGCTTAGCATCGGAGAGTTATTCTGATGCGAGGCGCTAAGGCTGTATCTGGGTACCTCATGCATAATGTATACAGCGTCTCCGACGGTGCCATCTGATCGTCCGATAAGACGACCCTTGTTTACACAGGACTTGCTAATCCTGTCTTCAGATTTTAACAAGATTTGAGTGATGTTCCGATACTCCCGGGATTGTGATAGTCCGTGTAGTCTGAAAGCAAACTCCACTTATCCGTGCTGTCTCGTCGATACTTATTGTGTGTCCGCTTGTAAACCTGTTACCTATCTGTTGGATTTTTGTGTTGTTTTAGTAATACGATCGTGGGATAGTCACTCTGTTGTTCTCTGGAGCTCTACTGCTGGTTTTTATAACCGTTTTGAAATTTCGTTTTTTTACTGTGCTGTAGGTCTTTGTTGCAATATTTTATTTATAGTTGGACAGTTTTAGTTTTATATTCAACGTCGACGCCTTCAACACAACATGCAATTTTCCACTAAACTGTTTCAGTTCTGTATTTTAGGTTGAAAACTGTGGTAATTTATTTGCTGATGTAATTTGGTAGCTTAGTCTTATGATGAGTTTATAGGATGTGATACAATAAGAAACAACAACGACTATGATTCCATGGAAAATCTCTTTATTAGAAATACTATTTAATGTATAGTTACGTTTATTTTAACGCTTACTAAACATTAAATACATAGAACATAAAATAATAAAATTCAAACTTATGAAACCCAGGCGCGAGAGGACGAGAATTTTAGGACGGCGATTTAAAAAGGAACTGCAACTGCGCCGTCGAAATCAAAACTATTGCCAATTGGAGTTCCTTACCACGTTCACAAATTGAGTTCTGGGACCGGCTGTGGCTACAAAGCTTTTGCTAACCGTTTCAATTCACTATAGAAACCGTACTGGCTACTCGCTAACGAGCTTTGTCGATTGCACAAATCGCATCTATGGTCAAGAACATAGCAGGATTGTTACATACTCACATACGCGTCTAATACATAAAGAATAACATCGACGCTTGAAATTGATGAATATCCGAAGTGACATTACGCAACTTTAAAGGAAAGTCATTTAAAGTTTTAAAACAATTACTTATAGGTATAAGCTATATCGAATTACCTAATTAGTTATTAGGTAATTATGGCGCTATAATACCAGTGGTCTATAATCATTATTTAAACTAAAGCTGATTCTTGACACCCTTGAGGACAAAAATGTGTTACCGCGGACTCGGAAGAGATCAACATACGTAGGCATAATGAGATATACGTAGACTTAAGTCCTGCTTGAGATTACAAGTGGTTACCAACCGCCGCGCTGACCGCGTTTTCCTTAACTTTGAATAACGCTTTATGCAGAATAAAAAATTATTAATATGGCTTCAACTGGCTTCAGAACGATTGAAAACTGCAATGAAGGACGAGAAGGAACTCCAGTGCTTAAATGATGACGACAAGTGCGACATAAAGTATTTACTATGGGTAATATTATTGTGAAACATCGGTAATGTTACTGTGAAACCAGCATTGATAATATTGCTTTTAGACGAATGCAGGTGAATAATATATTCCTATGAGACCTACATTGTTAATATTACTGTGAAACCTACATTGGCAATATTACTGTGAACCCAACAGTAAAAAATAACACGCTAGAACCAGTCCACGAACGGTACAGCAGTGATGGGTCATGCTCCATAAATCCTCATACAGAGAGGAAGGCTAATGGGCTATTAGTTCTTACTTTACTTTATGCGCATGTATTGGAGTAGGAGATCAAAGCTAGATCGTTAATGTTAGAAATAAATGGAAAACAAATTGATTATAGACTATTTCGTATGTGCGTGCTTCATTGAACTGAAATAATAGGCAAAAGAATTGATAAAATACTATCAAGCGATGTCTATCAATATGCAATGTTACGAACCAGATGAGAAACTAATGAGAGAAATTTAGAAAATACATATTTTACGATTGTTATACTGTATAATTTTATATCGAAATGCGTTGTCTCAAATTGAACATGGATTTAGGAAAATTTTACGACAATAGTCATTATTGTTGACACACAAAACAAACACTATTTTTTAATACAATCTGTTACTGTAACACGCAATCTTTCGGCCGAATTGTTTGTGACTTTTTAATATTCTGTAGACGAGACCAACGTCAGATATATAGTTCATTTCTAATAAAATTGCATAGTAAAAAGTTCTGTAGCAATATTCAACACTATAATATACCGCAACATTACATTTTAAAAATCAAAGAGTGGACTGGAGCTGATGTTAAAAATGTTCCTTTTGGTTGAATAATTTTATCTCGCTTGATTACTTAAGACTTTATTCCAATGAAGGGTAATTAATTTGCTGCATAATGGATATAAAGCTTAATTTTTGTTCATAATGAAACGCTTTTAGCGAGTTATTAATTTGTTTGAAAAATATTGATGTTAATACTTTCAATACAAAGGCTTTGGATTTCCACTCTAATGATGTATACTAATAAAGCCACTCAAAAGAAGTATCTATAGAGCGGATAATGCTTATATACGCGTATATAAAGGTTGGTATATAATTCTACTGCGTTTTATAAAACATACATTTATACAAATGTTCTACTTTAGAAGACTTTGGAAGTTTTCATATAAATTTATTATTCACATTCATTCATTCATTCATTGATCATTGGTATGTTATCAGTATGTTACATACTTAATTCTTTAGGCGTTTTCTAGTTGTAAATACGTAAATTGAGCAAGCAGCAAACAGATAAATATTTAGGTACTTAGCTATCTAAATTGACGAGAACCGTCATTATATACGTAAGTAATTCTTAAGGTACATAAGTCTTTACTAAAACATGACAACTCATTTTTAGTATACGATACGATACATGTATAGTACATGAATTTGTTTATCATATAACGCAGTACCAACACGTGCCGTGTATTTTTCACAGTAGCCTCTGGCCGGCTTCCAAAGTATTATCAAAACCTCCCCAAGATTAACAAAAGTTGGATTATACACATGCATAGGCCTGAACTGGAGTGCATAGCGACAATCGATAAATTGTCATATTACAGGCGGAGGAGGTTTAATAATATGTACATAAAGTGATACAAAATATGTAAGCTAATGTCATTGTTAACTTTATTGTATTTTCAGAATATCAAAGTGATAAGCGATTACATCAAATTCGTTTTTAACGTATAGACCTGATCTCTGTAAGGTGTTTCTAACTCAAAATGTGCAACCCACAACTTTGCTAGCCCGTTTATTATGTTCTTTAATATTTTAATGGATACTTAAGCAGTGAGCTTCTACTCTTTTTAATCGTGAAAAATGGAAATCGTAAGACCTTGTTAATGAGCGTTAATCGTATAAAGAAAAAGTCGACATATTGTGCATATGATCTTAATAAACTGCTTTCTTCAAATATTAGAAAATATTATCATAAAAGCCAATCATTATATAAATATCTGGGTCAGGGTTATTTATTTGCTGGTAGACCATTCTCATAGTTCATTAATAATGGAATAAGTTACCGAGAAATACAATACAGAATATAAGCTCCCTACAATTCTACGATGCGCAAAAAGCAATTTGTTTCTGTTATTTTTATACAAAGTAAGATAAACTCATAAGTAGCAGAACCCCAAGATGATTACAGTGTCACATCAAGTAACCGCACGAGATGAAAAAACAGTAGGTACAAACGGAGATATTGTAACGCAAATAAGAGCGGTATGCTCTTCCCTTATTTCCCTATTGTCCATGAATTTTGAACGAAGTGAGCCGGTCCCGGTTTCGTCCGGAACGGCCGGCGGACCCGGTAATAGCCGGCAAACTAACTAACCGTGGCAGGCGACCGTACCGCGTCCACATCGCTCCAATACTCTCGTAATGAACTCGAGACAATCTTTTATTGTCTGTTTGGACATGGATAAATTGTGATAGATGAATCTCCGACGCTTTCAGATTCAAGACGCTCTCTATACGTCTTCCAATTTATATCGCGAGGTTGAGTATCAGTAGGTTGCGCCCTTATTTGTCAGCGCCGTATTGTCTCGCTCAACGGCGTGGGAAATATAGATACATACGTTGCGGATACAACAATCATCTGCTCACATGTCGATGCCGTAAACTAAGCTGTCGACTGAACTATGTTCCGGTCACAATTAGCTATAAATCTAAGACACTGAATCACACGCTATGTCGTGATACCTATATACAATTTTGTGTACATGCTACAGGTCCATACTTTATGATTACAGCGTGGTACGTAATTCTACTATATTTTGGTGACATTGATGCTTTACAAACATAATATCCTGATTGCACCCTACTATGAATTATAGTTGAAGGACATTTTCACGGTTCAATCCAAATTAAGCCACGGTGCTCCGGGTGTTATACAAATTAAATAATTTATTTAATACCAATATGCACTAGGCAGTAAGGGAACATAATTTTCTCTGAGTAATAACAGTAGTATTTTAATTAGTAATGGTGTTAATAAATGTACATTTTATTTTAATTTATACGCTACATAATTCGTATAAAAGTAATTTACATTGAAACGTTAACTGGATTGTTAAGATAAGTGATCGATAGCTCGGATACCAATTTACATAATACGCGCAAACGGAGTGTAAAACTATGAAAAATGCACAAAGGTACTCAAAGAATATAAATACCTCGATGAATAATAGCCGTCTGCAAGAGCATTTTATTTAAATGAATAGTTCCTCTTTTGAGTAATTTGCAGCTGTTAAACGAAGTCAAATCAAAGTTGCATACACTTGTAAAATGAGTGGAAGTCAGACAGTTTTTGCTGCTTCTTTTCACTTCGAAAGAAGGTACTAGTATTTAATCAACCTATTTTAATTTTTATTAATATCATCATGATGTGCCTAATATTACGTCTACATTACTAAAAGTATGTAATATAAATCTTCACATAAAATTTGCCGCTAAAAATGTTCAGCAAATCCTCACAGACTCCGATTGCAAATTAATAATTCGCGTATTTGCTCTTCTCTGTCTTATTTTACCTTGTTCCTCCTTGATGTTCATTATTTCAGAATGAAATGTTTGGATTTCATGATTCGAAATAAAAGTCTTCATTATAAATCCAAGTAAGAATCATTCAACTCACTGAACCCTAAAATTGTAAAACAAAATTGACCTCTTTTTATTTTATTTACAGTTAAAAAATAGGTGCCACCGTGGTATTAATTAAACCTTTCACATTGCAGCTGTAACAATCAATGAAGTTTTTAATATAATAATAAAGCGTTTGTTTTTGTTTTGTGTATTAAGAAATAATGAGTGAAGAAAAAACGAGAGGTAAGGTGACTCGGCGTCGATGTTTTGCCAAATTGTCGCTTATATGGGTGTAGTATAGCGATCTTTTATGCGGACGAGAGGAAACGCAGGGGCGTTTCCGCTTACTAAACGACTCTCCTGTTTCAGGGTTCAGAGCACGAAAATATCCCAGTAAAGCCTTTGATATTTTTATCTCACCTTGTCTGGTCACACGACGATCTTCCTGATTATAACTGTCATGAGAATACTGATAAACCCCGTGCCGCAGATTCCAGAAAACATTTCTGCATTTCACACATACATATCCTGCAATGCCATATTACCATAACACATTATTCCCCGTTTAACTTGCGCCAGCAAGTTCGTGATTAAATTAAACATCGGGCTTGCAGGGATCTGGGGATTAGTAGATTTGAGGTTTGCCGCTTTAAGCTCAGTTTTAGCATCAAAATATAATAATTCATAGTCGTGAAAGGTTCAGTTATCACCGCATTAGACTTTATAACGGCATTTCAACTTTAGTGTTCAAATACTGTATTTTGTATGGGTTTAAACTATACAATTTGTTGCAAAATTTTTAATCGTATGTTAATGATATGGCTCGTATAATGCCACTACATCTGCCGTGGAAAAAAATGAGAAAGAAAGATATTGTTAAACTAATAATAACTAAATGAAAGTATCGCACTTATCTTATTTGGCAAGGTTAAAAATAAAGATATTTAAAGGTAAATGATGATTAGATGTTCTTGAATTGTGACTGCTTAAAATATACAAAATATATATGCTTTCATCATAAAAACCCCCGGCTGAGTTTTTAAATATAAACTCCTAAATACTTGTTACTCGGAAAAGAAACAAAAAGGTATAATACTTACATATTTTGTCTTTTTAACAAAGCACTCGTGATTACCCTTGTCGGATATCAAAGGAACTTTGAAACGAATTAATCTAGGTAGCGACCTAAATAATAATTGAAGGCGACGTTTTATACTGTTAAAAGTGATAAATTGTTTTAATCAAATCACTAAAACGGATGTACAGCCAGCTGAGGGGACCAGCGCTGAGAAGTGGCGTTGCAAATAGACGCCGCGACCCCGTGATTTACAGCTGGGACCACCGCTCCTGCATTATTGAATACTCCGTTCATTGAAAGAAAAATCGTATATTTTGACATGTCTGCGGCTTAATTTACGACCACCATTCATCCCCTTTGACAAATGGCAATTAAAAACCGTTAGCGATATTCCACTTTCTTATATACGATTTTTCAAGCTTTCCAATCTTGCTAGCGTTTTTATCTTGCTTAGCCTTTGTCATGGCAATCTTACCATAATGGCGGCACTCTTAATAGCCTAGGCGCTAGAAAGACAAATGAATTGTTTGACTGCTCTCTGGAAATTAATTCCAGTTCTTTTGAAGCAGCAAGAGCGAGGTATTAATTAAATATTATAGTCTGCTTGAATTTATGGACGCTCTCCTTTCGCATTCATTAATTGTACATCGCGTCGACGTTGATTGTGTTTTGCATATTTTTGTTTAAGGGTTTTTTACGACCTTAAAAAAGTATGAATCAACGCGTCGCAATTGTACACAAGATATGATTAAAACCTTACTGATACTAAAGGTAAAAGATTCATTATACTTTATAACAATGCCTGTTATGTCTAAACAGATAATGTTTGCACGGATCTTAGTTTGAAATAGCTTTACTATATTTCATAACTTTATCTTTTTCTAATTACTTGATTTACTTGCATTCCATAATATAATATTAAAATAATATAAATTCTGATAATTGCGTAGTTATTGTTTCTTTCTATTACATATATCTTGAAGTACACAGTCATCAAAAGTGTTGATGATATACAAAACTGTATTAAAGCCGTTGTTCAAAATTTTTAGTCTAAAAATTTCGTCACAGGCATAACGTTAAATTTTGGCATGTCGTCATTAAAAATTCTAGCAAGTTTTAATTGGCACAGGCCGCATTGAGGAATGCTATCGTGTTGTGAGAACACATATTTATGTAAAATACATTTTATTTATTCAATTTTTAGTTTGTTTCACTTAGTTTGTTTCTACATATTATTATATATAAAGATAATATATTCTTATCATTGAAAACTATTAATCTTGATTTACAAAATATTTATGAAAATGCAGGGTAATAAATTGAAATGAATTATGATAAAGAAGCGTTTAGCGTGATGTACACACATCACATCAATTGCGTATTTTAACAAAAGCGATAATTCTTTCAGTTTAAAAACTGTGGTAATATCTATAAAGGCATATTTTTAGAGGCATTTCAACGTGCTTACAACTTATTCGACTTCTTAGTAGAACGTTTACAGAACATCTCAATATGTAAGTCATGAACATATTTACTTATAATACTAATTTAGAAAAATATGTAAATCATATATTCACATCGACTAACGTAACTTTTGTCAAACTTTATAATTAATTAGAAAGAAGAATGAATAATTTGGCACAGTATGGATGCATATCCATCCCGAATATGTGGAAGACGTTTAGTTACAAGATAGCGGTTGCGTAGTAGGCAATATGTAATCCAGGGAAGGGAAGGACGTTCTTCTTTATAGGCCAATTAGTCTGAGAATACGGCTGGCGTTCATTACCAGGCGTGGCGCCGATTAGGGAGCCGACATACCTATACTTCAACATAGTGAAACAAAACTGTCTGTTCATCCAATCTCTTTTTAGAAAATCCATTTCAGAAGTCGCTTTTCCCGCTGCGTTACACGACAACCGTTGTACCGATTTAAATAATCATATATGTATATATTTAGGCAACATTTTAAGCATACAACACAAACGTTTCTAATACTATTTTTTACAATACATTGACAGATATCTTTCTTTGTTTAACGTTCGCCGATATACAAGTATCGACGATCTTTTTATAAGTCACCGAACAAAGTGTGTAATATATCAGGTTTAAAACAAGGACGGATTCGCGGGAAAGGCCAGTGTAATGTTACTTCATATACATATATACTCGTAAATATGAAGGAATCACTTTTGATGCGAAGCTCACCCTAATCGTACGCACGTATTCAATTACGTTCTACTCTTAATTATATTAACTTTATTAGGCTTCATTAAAGCTTCTGCCTGGCTGTTATATGAGATTGTTATTATCACCACTAAATGGCCGTTATAAGCGTTACAAACTAACGTTCTTTATATAACATCTACCTACATCTTAATTACCTATTTTCTTATATTATATTATACTAAATGATACCTCCGACTTCGTTTACTTATTATTATTATGTATTTATTTGTTGAATAAAAATTTCGTAAAGATGGGAAGAGAAGAACATAAGATAAGATACTGCATTTTTTATTAGACAAGGGCCAAGTGTCTAAGAAATGCAACCCAAAGAAAACTAAAAACTATCTAAAAGTTTTTCCTTACACTTCTATTTTGTTATTTATTTACAAATATGTGATCAGTTAACGATAGTACCTACTGTTCGAGAAATAATTACCAAAACAAGGAGCCGATTTTCTCTCGTTTGTTTCTCGACGGAAATGAATTCCGGAAGGTGGATGCTAAGGAAGAACATTAAATCAGCTTCGAGCACCTCCATTGTACGAGAAACATTATATTAAAAATGTAAGGAACATTTCCAGCATTCTCTTGATTCTGCAATCGCTGTGTCTGATTGAGCATCTAATATGAACCATTGTATTTAGGAAGTAATATGTTTGTGAATTTTGTAATATGCACCCTTTAAGTATGGATTTAACGCAATATCGAATCAAGTGAATATGAGATGTAGATAAGTATAAGTATTTCCATATTAATCTATATATAATATCTATTTAACATTTTGGTTAATTGAATCATTTATGTAATGGTTTTAAACAAATCAGCTATCAAAACGAAGCCACTGTACGAATAATAGAATACGCCGTCGAATCACGATTAAGAGATTTACGACAGAATTCTATTACCAGAAAATGATATCATCATTCCGTTATTATTTAGTAACCCACAACTATAATAGAAATTCCACACCAATACCGAAGTTTGAAAGCATAAATCAAATTGCAAGTTAATTGCAAACACACATGTAACCTAGATTTCAAATTTCAGTGTTTGTAAATAACATTGACTTGCAAATGAGTATAAGTGTTCTCAGCGGCTATGGTAATGTAGACATTTGGAGTTAAAAATCCCTGTAATCGAATGCAAAATTTTAGCATTCGATTACAGAATTCTCACGCTACTTTTATTACTACTATTGTTTTAATTCAGAATATTCAGAACGTCGGTAAATGTTAGATAAGGGTTGTGCTTTCTGAAAATCCACGTTTTCGTAGAAACAATGCGGTGCTTTTTATCTCAAAAATAGTCAAGTCAGAGCACAAAGTCCACAGCGTTTTACCGTAATGAGATAACACGCGTCAGCCAGCTACTGCCCGAGCCGAGCCAGAACAAAAATACTGCCAGAGATTACGGCCATCGGCCAAACGAAAGTAATCTGACAATCATGGGCCGTGCCCTTCAAACTTGCGTCTTATCTGCAAACCCTCGCCATTATTAGTAATGGAATTCCAATTACTATTTAAGCAAGATAAACGGAAAACGTGCGGTACGACCGGCCGCCGACAAAACCGCCTCAAGTCTCATACGAAGTTTAAACTTTATGCTCACTTACCTATTCAAAATATCCCCGCTTCAAATACAAAGTCGAAATTCAAACATGTTCGGAACAACCACAACCGATAAGGCCGCGAGATTAACAGTGAACTAATACGTATAATATTACTCGCTATACGGAGGTACTTTGCACTTAGCTTACGATAAAGCTAAGAGGAGTTAGCTAAATAGTACATTCTTAATGAGTATTTATGTTACTTTCTTGGTGGTTATTAGTTAATTCAAAATACAATACAACGAGTTACTTGAATTATTTTCATAGTTAATACTTTGCTTTTTTCATACCTATTTTTACTTTACTATCGCATTTACAGTACTTATAAAACATAAGCATATAAATACTCTTAGGCGCAGATTTGAATTGCTTCCAATTTGCTTTTTATTCGCACCCATTTACTGGAACGTGTGATGGATGTTAAGGGATGTAGCGCAATATTTCAAATGTCCCTGTGTGGCCAAGCGCTAAGTTTGAGCTTTAAAAGGTTTATTATACGGCACGTTTTTCAAATTATTTATACTGCACGCCCTGAATAAAATGGTGGAAGTGAAGTTGTTCACTTACCTTAATCACGCTTATAAGTTACCGAGAATGAATAAAATGTTTCAACTGCAATGTTTGTTTATGTTCATAATAAATAATGCAAGCTTATTCACTTTTATTCATATCTTATATCATCACGCCCGTTTGTCAAAGAACAGGTGGAATGTAATGGGTACTTT